>CAEFZY010058836.1:0-45577 GCA_903066815.1 Brachyrhaphis roseni
GGGGGTGGGCGCCGGGGGGGGGGGGGGGGAGGGGGAGAGCGGGGGGGGGGGGGGGGGGGGGGGGGGGGGGGGGGGGGGGGGGGGGGGGGGGGGGGGGGGGGGGGGTGTAAAGAGACAGAGTCAAAAATTAGCAGCAATAATTTGGTTTATTTAGCCTCACAAGAGGAAAGGCGTGAGGGTTCATTATTGAAAGTCGTATTTCCACCCCAATAGTTGTTCATTCACAGGTTTAAGCTAAAATATTTAATTAGCTAGCTAAATATATTTGTAGCTAGCTAAATGTTTAGCTCCAGCCCAGACATTTATTTAGCTAGCTAACTATTTAGGTAAACTCACCAACTACATCATAAAGGTAATGTAATTTTATTTATATAGCACATTTTCAGGAATAAAGCAATTCAAAGTTCTTTACATGAGTCAGAGGAAATACAAACCAAATAACTAAAGAAAAGCTAGAGAAAAATAAAAACTATAAGAGTACTACATATTGGTTCCCCATGTTTAAGAATAAGAATTTATAAACTAGTAGGGGTTTCTCTGGATTCATGGCTTGATTAAACTAGACGTTGGTTTTCCCTGTTTGCTACAATTAGTGAAGTACAAATTGATTAAAGATGATTCTGGCAGATCAAAATTTTACAAAACCCAGAAATCCATCACAAATCTCAGACTATTGCTATTCAATATAGTTTTGTCCATCCTCACATTAATCATAGCATCACAATGTTTTTGTATTTCCCTCAACTACGTGGCTTATATGCGCTCTTCATTATCCGTCAGCTATTCTATTGCTTGTTCTTCCATTGTGTGTAGCACTGCCTCATTTTGTTAACTTAAGACTGCTAAAGCTGACTTTGTTTTATTTTATACTCCATTTCTTCCCATCAGCAACCTCTGAACTATTACAAAAAGTAAATGTTCATCTGCCTTTGACATGACAGACACAATCCACATTCAAAGTGTAAACCACCAAACAAGCAACGTGCAGTGAGCATCTTAAAACCCTGTCAGAGCTTCAGCCAGAGGAAGCATCAACTGTAACGTTACGGTCGATCAGATTAAATTAAACTTTAATCATTCCCATGAGGAAAATTAGGTCATAGCACCACCAGAGTCAGGGATGGAAAACAGAATGGAAAAGACCAAAACGGCTAATTTTCAAAAGAATAAAGAAAGACAAATCCACAGGAGGTTATTTTAACATGATTTAGTTTGTTTTTCTGCATCAAACACCCAATAATGGCATAAATCAAGGAAACAGAATATTTTCTTGAATCAAACGGTGTTACAAGCACCATGAAGGGAGCAACGCTGTATTATCACATTTCACTGCTGATTTTCCTCCAACAGTTTGCTGTCAATGTCAGGGAAAATACACAAATGTCTTATTATAGAGTTGGGTCTCCAAAAGGTGTTCACCTTAAAATAATAACATGCTGCTCTGCTGTGTCAACTCCTATTAATACTGAAAAACGTATGCGCCGAAATACTTTATGATCATTCAGAGGCACTACTGGCTTTCAGAGTCAACAATATTTGGACAATCTCAGCCATAAGAGCAACAAATTCTGTTTGGCAACTCTAGCAGCAGTGATTTGAGTTATTTTTTTTATTAATTGCAAAAAGAAATGAATTTTTATTCATTCTTAATAACCAGCAAGAACACAGAGAAATCTTGCAAGACGAAAAAGAAATTACTACAGAAGTCTTTAGTAGAGTATCAGCATCAGTACAACATTGGCAATCACGGGTTTCTTGCTATCCAAAAAAAAAAAGTCTCTCAGTCACACACGAGTTAAAAATGGATTCAAAATGTCCCCAGAAACAACTCCATCCAACAAGCCACACACATTTTGATATAGTCTGTAATTTCCGGCATGATGAAGCGTCATGTTGGATAATAAAGGATAAGGAGGCTTAAAGATTATGAGACATGTGGCTAAATTAACCATTAATTTAAAATTACTGAAAATGTCTCAGTTCCGATTCATAGCACAGCATAAATAAGAGCCTTTATTGACTCATGTTGGGGAATTCAGGAGTACCAGCTGAAAATTATAGGTAAATAGAAACATGTACATTCCAACTAAGACAAAAATATAAAATCTGAAACACAAAACAATAAGATACTGTACAGTAAAAGACAATGTAAAACAGAAGAAAGATAACAGTGGGGTCCAACTTTTCACCAGATCCAGGAAGTACAACCTCCCAATAAATCTGAAAAAACTGGAACTTCTCTGTAAAAACAATTAAAAATCCCAATTCAAAACATTGTTGATATTCTGCTAATGTCGAAAAAACTACATTTCAAAACTGTGGTGTTTCCGTTAAATAAGAAACGTAATTAAAATCACACGTGAATGAGTTTGTCGCGCCGTCATCCTCCTCCTCCTCTTTCTTCTTACCTGGTTAAACCAATTTCAATACGGCGATAAAAACCACCTCATTAAAGCGGCAAAACTTTTGTTGTTGTTTTTTTTTAAAATTGCCGTGAAAATTTATTAAGCTAATTTATTTTTGAAATGCCAAATTACACAATAATATGGTCAATAGAAATGTAGCTACTGTTACAGCCTTTGCTCATGTAGCCTGTTATTCACACCATAACATTTGTAAACTAATAGGTAAGCATTTTCTTCCCAGTTGGCTAACTGACCCAGACTGGTACCAGTAAACAGACGGCCAGGTGGCATGTTTTGTGTGCACCGAGCACCAGTACCAGGAACACACAATCCCTGTCACCCGTCAGGATCTGCATGGAAGCAGCCGCTCCAGTGGGAACATGTTCCAACCTCCACCAGCCACTCCTCACCCTTTTCATTCTCCCACCCACTCAAACGCGCCGCAGGACTCTCACAATGGCACATCTGCACCATTCATCCCCATCAGTCTCTCGTTTTTCTCTCCGCAGCTTTGCTTTCCTCGGCCGGGCCCAACGTGACGGCGCCGTGTTCGGAGGAGGAGGAGGAGGAAAGCCTGTTGCGACCTGACGGATGGAGGCTTCATGCTCGGGTGCTCTGAGCGTAGAAGCTATGTTGTTGTGAGCGCGCCAAGAGACCCGATTATTACCGCTGTTGTCTGAAAGTCTTTAATCCAGGACTCTTCAGAAGGACAAAAGCAGCTGAGTGCGGCTTACGCACAAAACGCAGGTGATGACGTAGCTGAGGAGCTATTTAGCTTTTCGCTCCTTTTGTCAAGTCTTTTATTTCAAAGAGTCCTCTGACAAAAAACAAAGTTTATTAATGTTCAGCTTTGTTTAGAAAGCGTAAACACACAAAAATAAAAGGACTTCTTACTATGCTCTTTTTATACTAGTGGTGTTATTTAAAAAAAAAAAAGTTGTTGCTTGCTTCAGAATTAAAATAGACGTGCAAAACGTTGCCTTGGAGATCTGCTCACACAGTGACCTGGGTTTTTCACAATCACACCCCAAACTCAGCTATTTGGACTAAACAGTCTGCGATCCGGAGTGCTCAAGCTCCAGACGAGAAGAAAACAAACAGAAAATGTAAGACAAACCCTCAGACTGAAGAAGTAATGACTGTTTATCCTGATGATTAATGCAGGAGGACTAATGGCTTTATGTGCCCCATCACACCACCTCTGAATCTGCAGAGACACGTTCGCCACGCTGTCGATCGGGTTTATTGGCGGACCTGGTTAAGATGTGTGAAAAGCCTTAAACTAAATTCATGTAAAAACATGGCAACACTTAAAATCTCTTTTCACCCTCAGCGATTCCTTTAATAATCCCCCAAGAGTCTTTTTGTTCGTTTTTAACATCCATCTTTAACACCCAGGTCTAGTAGGAAAGCATATCAACAGTAGGTAAGAGAGATTTCATCAGGTGCTATCCGTACTGTTAATTCCCAAACTATTTTTCTAGGTCAGGATCATATAATCCCAAAAATAGATACAAATTCCTTGAGATTTATATATTTATTTTTTTGCATACTTTGGTCAATTGAGACAAATATTAGTCCTGTCCTTTTAAAATGGGACGAATGCTAAAAAGGATCTGGTGTCTATTGTTGGGCATGGTGGAGGATCTCTCATGCTGTGGTCTGAGCTGTCTCTTCTAAAGGCTTTTGAAACCTTCTTAGCTTGAAATGCATCAAAGATGGCCGAGCGGACTCTGCCCACACTGTCTGGAGATGGTTGAGATTTCATAGTCAAGCGTACCGATTGCATGAATTCCTTCATTTCCCACAATCCGAAAATACTTGCAACTAGTTTGAAGAACTAGTTCCACAGTTTCTTCTCCGCCAGTTCAGCCACCAAATAACTCCTACTGGATGATGCAAGTACTTGCGACCGGTTGTGCCGACTCTCAACCTCATCAGCTTGGTGTCGCATGCAAAACAGTTCAACATGAACACTGTTCACGCGTCTGCACAGACCTCCTCGGAGTGAAGTACGCTAGAGTACGTGGGGGCCTTAATATCTCGTCTACATTCAGTGGTTCTGGGCTATGCCATGGTTCGGTGTATTCTGGAGAGTTTTTCCACCGCCAGTTGGACTCTCACTGGGCAGGCAGGGTTTAAACCTCATGCCAAACGTAGCAGGGTTTCCCCCAGTGTATTATAAACCTGGCTTTTCTTGTGTCTGCACCAGACTAGGCATTGCTTGTCTATTTAAATCTTTTTAAAATGTTTGTATTTTTTAAGACTTTATAGTTGGTGTTCAGGTATTAATCCTCCAGTCTTTCAATAGTACATAATTATTAAGTGTTATTTTCAAGTTTCCTGTCAACTTTAAACATTTTTTAACTCAAAAACATGACGGGTCGCTGGATGATTGACTGCCCTACCAACCAACACTGAACAAGTTTTCTGAGGGAAACCTTGCGTAGCATCTTAGTGGTGTGACAATAATAATGACACACTAGTAAGTCTTGTCACAAGCAGTGATCTTTTTTCTCCAATCAATACATTATATTGTGTAATGCCACTAGCTCCACCCTAATTGTACTGCACCATTGTCCAACGGTCCTACAACTGAAAACTGTCATGGATATTGGTCACTTTTACAACAGAAACAGGCAAAATAGCACACTAAGTCACACCAACCTGTGCCGTATCGCTCAGTGGGAATGTGCCTACCATTGTAATTGTGGAAAACTGAGTATTGACCCTGATTTGACCTCCATGTGTCAAGCAAATCTGACTGTATAGCATCATTCTTGAAGTTTACCCCCATGTTGTTATGCTTCAAGGCTACCAATTTGTTCGAGGTGAACCTTCCAGAAACTCACAAACAAAGGCAGAATTTGTTTTCTTTACAGAGTTCAAAATAACTTTTCAAAGATTGGATCTAAGCCGCAAGACACAAACAGAGATGAACATAAAACACAAACTCACTCAAGTGTGTCTGAGACTAACTATTGGGATATTTCTGTAAACCTTCCAGGAATAAATATTTCAATGACATAATCTCTAAAACAGGACAGGTAATACACACAAAAGCAGGTAAAATCCTCCTTATTTGACCCAGTTCAACAGACAAAAGTCTAGTTAACCGTCTCAAGACCTTGAACACAGATCGAATTTACTCAACCGCCTCCATCAGCGCAGATGGTCTTTTGTCCGACCGAAGCTCCTCGTGGCCGTAATCTCATCTGGGCCCGATTGCTGTGACACCAAGTAAACAGGCTCAAATTGAATCAGGCCCATTTGTGCTATCAATTTCCTGTCCTAAGCCTTCCACTAAATCTGCAGGGTGGAGATGAGGAGAGTCCTCGAGAGAAAAGGGAGGGAAGAGAAACAACTTCTAATACAGACCGCTCATACTGAATTACCTCTGCCATGAACAGTAGTTAGGGGGACTAGAGCAGCAAAAGAAATCTCCTTTTACAAGCGGGCATCTTAGGGGGCACTTCATGTTGGAAAAATGCACAGAGACGGAATTTTTTTAAGGCAAGATGCTACAAACTTGCAAGGTGCATCATTAGACGGACCAAGCAGAGTAAAGAGCAGGAAACCAGCCTGAGTCCACTATTATTCCAGAGAAGAAATGAGAACATTTTTAGCTTCCAGCAAAAAGGAGAGTGGGAGAAGAGAAGAGTCCTGTAAGCAGATGTTAAGGAGAACATCGCAAAGTGCTGTATCTTGTGAGAGCCCACAGGATACAGATTATAGGCAGAGAGATGCCAGCAAGTAGAGGACTGAGCGATTAGGCAACACTTACCAGGCTAAGGAATAAAGCTTTGAGTGCCAATGCTTACTTTTATATATCTAAATTGTTCCAAGTTGCACATGGGGTGCAAAAGTACATTCCAATCAGCCTTCCCATTATGTCCTGAAAGTCTCAGTTTACAGGTCAAAGTGTATAAAACACAGCTCTTTTGTAAAATGACTTTTCACATCTCTGTGCTTCCTTCATTTTAATCACATATTGATACTAAAATGAACCAACTTAGAGTTTTCCTCAATCAGTAACAGTAGCCACACTGAAGAGTGTTGTCATCAGTGATGGCATAGATACCTTGAAAAATTAATTTGATTTCCGACTTCTGCTTGCTCCTTGAAAAAGTAACCTTTTTACTCGACTGCTAATTTTATAACTAAAGTTAGATTACAAATGTCTTTTAGTGCATTCAGCAGTTGCTGTCAGGAGCCCCGACTTCTTCAACTCTCCCCACCTACTGGTTTGACACCAAGTCCAGTTTTTGTTGTTAGGGTGGTCCATATATTTCTTCAAATTTGTAATATTTATAAAGTTAGATGGTTTGATGGGTTTGAAGACTGTTATTAGTACACATCCAGTGCAGAACTAAACTATTCTATGCAGGGAAGTTGATTGAATACCACAAGAAGTGACTGTAAAACAGATTTGCAATAAATATAAATTGATATTAGTTGACAGAAGCCAAAAAGTAACATAACTACTGCAAGAAAAATGTTGAAAAGTTTGCATTTTTCAAGTGGTATAAATGTTTTATTAGCTGGTTTGGAGGATTCACTAATCAGAAGGAGATGAAAGGATTTTGCTACGATCGTTCAAGCTGAAAAACAACAGATTCCTCTGTGGATCCTTAGTTAAAAGAAAACAAGTGTTAACTTTTACAAAGAAGTCAGACTGAACTCCGAATGCCAAGTGTGTTTGGTTACATCTAAATAAAAAAATGGGAGTATCTTCAGTCCAACAGCCTAGTTAAAACTCCATGATGTGCGTAGGATGAGCTGGAGCAAATGTGACCAGTCGCTGCAGGGGGCACTCCCCCAGAAACGGCGGCATGCTGCGAAGCGATGAGCAATAAAACCAGCGTGCCGTGCTCTGCCCTGATAGCAGAGAGCTTCTGGACGTCTCATCGAGGTTTAAAGACCAAGGACAAACTCAGTCATGGGTGAAAGTCTCGTGTTGGGCTGCTGGACTGCAGAACTGGCCGCTAACGCGTTCTGACAGGCACCTCTTCTCTACAAGCACACACACACACACACGCGCACTCATAATGATGCACAGTGAGGAGAGGGAGCCGTTCAGAGCGGCAGTGTCCTCATTCAAGAGCAAGCAGAAGCAGAAGCAGAAGCAACTCCTCCTGCAATAAACGCATGCCTAAAGAGAAGGTCCCGTATCACACAGTCTTCCTCTACAGACCTCAGCACAAGTATTATGGATTTCATCTGGACTTTCAGGGTCACGGAGTTCACCCACAGCATCTGTGCAGCTCTTTCTCCACAGTAACTCATACTCACTGGGATTTAGATCTTTCAGAGTAATCCAGTGTGTTTGTTTGGGAAGGTGTGAATGCGCGATCGAACTCTGATGTATACCAAAAAAAACAAACTCTAAAAACCTTTGGTGGAAGTGAACTCTGGTACAGTTCAAATGCATATGTGAATGCCAAGCGCACTGGAGATCGCTAGAAAAAAGCAGGAAGTGGAATACAGGGGAAAGCATTCTGGGTAAATACAACCTGGTAGAGTCCAAGGGGAGGCGTCTGGATCGGAAGCATCTGGTGAAAGAGGGCTCTGTTTGGCTGAGGCTCCATTAGACAAGTCCACCAACTACACCAAGGCAACAACGACGGGCTTTTAAAAAGTCTCTCAAGAGCCCTGAGTCTGTCAGGGTGATACTTGTTGGTTCCCTCCAGTAACCAGTAGTCTCACCTCAGCCAGAGATGAGCTGAGCAGCTTCAGTAATGGATTATAGCTACAATATTAACATCTTATATCATGTGACAAAACGATTTCTGACTCATTTTACTCTCGTTATTGTGACTGGTAAATGATACGTTAGCTTAAATATAATTAATGATATAATTAATAATTAATGATGATCTTGGAGATGCATCACTTCTACCAGTCAATTTAAAGTGGCAGAATTATGAGTTTTCCAGGCACGTAGGGCCATTTTATAGTAACTATTTTACCTTCAGTTCTTCTAAAAATGCTGTATATATGAAATATAACTTAAAAGAAATTTGGATCTAAGATCCCCCGACTGCCACACACCAATGGACACAGAAGCCACATCCTTCCCATCAGCTCTACTCTGCTGCACACCCATATCCGTATCGCCTC
This sequence comes from Brachyrhaphis roseni, assembly GCA_903066815.1. Taxonomy (NCBI): domain Eukaryota; kingdom Metazoa; phylum Chordata; class Actinopteri; order Cyprinodontiformes; family Poeciliidae; genus Brachyrhaphis; species Brachyrhaphis roseni. Next base: position 8,526 of record CAEFZY010058836.1, read on the forward strand.
GCTCTGAACGCAGCTCAGATTACGCACAACTGCAGTCTGCGGCGGGTTATTAAAGGCTTCTACATGACAAGAAATTATTACAGCATATTGAGAATGGTTAGGCGACACCGCTGCCATGATGTAACGGAGCTAGTTAGCGCTGCTGCATTTCTGAGACGTGTCACGCAGCGATCAGGGCTGCTGCAGCTAAAGGTCAGCACACTGAACCCTGCAGAAGCCTGGAGCTGAGGCCGGTTACTCAGTCAGGACAGAGGGGCTCTTTGAGCTCAGCAGCACACACTCCACTGAAACCGTAAAGGACACAGAGGCGAATCTTTGAATCTGCATACGTGGACATGCACACGCACTCACACACGCTGCTCTCTCCTTGAAAGCAGAGAGGGAGACATTTTGAGGGAGTGTCTCCGTCTTGCGGCGAACTGCGTCTTTAGAAGAGGTGAATGATCAGGACGCTTTCGTCAGACGGAGAGGTGTGAGCACGAGGAGGTACGCAGACCAGAGCAAGTGACGCTGAAACAAACTGGAATGGTTGCACATTATTCTCATAAAAAAAGCTCAAACTCAATCAGATTGTGTGGAGAGGATCTGTGAACATCAGTTTTCAAGTCTTGCCAAAGATTTTAAGATCGGTTCAGATCCGGACTTTGACTGGGCCATTCTGAGACATGAATATGGTTTGATCTAAACCCATTACATTGTGGCTGTGGTTGGGTTTTATGGCAATCATCCTACTGGAACCTGGAACTGGACAATAAATCAATAATACATTATATATAGACACGTGATCAATATCAATAGACAATACATCAAATAGAGTATTCAATATCCAGAATACTGACTGGACTCCCAGTCAGTATTCTAGGAGATGTAGGCAGAGGAAAGGCTTTAGCCGCTCAACCTCTCACGGCAGGCTAAGCTAGGCTGGTGGCATCAACCAACTCACTCATTCTTTGGTTACCTAGCAACAACTTGTTGAGTAACTTGGCAGCAGCAGTTTGAGGTTTCACAACCGTGCCTTATAATTGCTTAAAAAAAATAAAAAAAAATAAAAAAAAATGGCACAGAGAGTAAACTGTGGATAAAACAGCCACAACTAATCAATAATTACCAATTAACCGATTTCATGATGTCTTTCAGCCATATCGTCCAGCCCTATTATCACAATAGCACCACAAAATATTGCAATAAATTTATAGGTCCATATCGCTGACCCGTCTGTCGATCAATCACTTAATGTGAAAACTAACCAGTGATTTTAACGAACAGCTGAAAACACCAAAACGAAACTGCAGAGAGACTGTAAAAGCAAAGAAAAGCTTTGCATCATGTTTTCACTACATACATTTCTTAAATTTTCCTCCCATCACAGACTCCAAACATCAGTTTTCGTTCCCGTTTTTTGTTTCCCCCTCAAGCACAAATTAAAAAATTCATTTCAAGGCCTTGAACAGAGAAAAGCAGCGCTAGCAGGATGCCGAGCGGCGCCCCCCGTAGTGCCGCTTAATTCACTTTTTAATTATGTCAATCCAATGCAGGAAGCTTTGATTTAAGAGGCATTTCTAAAGTACACGGTTTAAAAAATAATATTTCACTCATGTGAGGGATCCACTTCCCTCCCCCCGTGATTTATCCGGTTGGCAGTAAGCTTCTTAAGTGAATCCAAAAAGAATGACTTATCTGACTTTACAGGTTCTTAAACAAATGTTCCCAAACCGAAGCTCGACCACAGCCGAGCCCGTCAGCAAGACATAACTCCTCCTGAAATATGTTTTCTTTTTCAGCCAAGACTCCTTTCTTGATAAAAGTACAGATGAAATGACTGCGTCTTAACATCTGTTACCATTTTCAAGTATTAAGGAATGAAAATTTTTTTAAAAAATCATCTTGACAGCCAGTGAGTTTGTGTTATCTTTTGTCAAGCAGCGTTTTGCGTCCATTTGTTCGGTGACATTCTTTGTGTCTCCACCAAACTGAGACGAAATATTACATTGTGTGTTAATATGTGATCGTAAACACAACATAAACTGTGAGAGCATAAAAAAAAACAGTAGCTTTTAACAGTTTGACTATTACTCGACATAATGGAGCTACCAAAGGAGTTTTAATACTTCATCTGGGATTCATTTGAATTGGATCTAATAAGGCCTGGTGACCTCATATTTTCAGCCTGGCTGCCTGAGGCTGAAAAGCAAACTCCTCCAAAGCTTCAGCAGCATCGTCTGACCAAAAAAAGCCATTCAGTAATTGCCGTTACAACTTATGGAAAACCAAGAATCCAGCTGGTTCACTTCAGCAGTTATGCAGTCTTTCTAAATGTAATTTGTTTTACCCCCAGAGATTCTTTGTGAGCTCATCCCATATTTATCTCTGCATGCCCGAGCTCCACAAACAGAGACGCACCGGGAATTTATGGGAGTTCCAGCTTTACCTTTTATTTTTTAAAACGGTTGAAGCACCGAAAAGGACAATTGTTAAAAACCACTAAAACCTACTCTTAAATTAGCAACATATTAGCCTGGTAGGTTATAGTTTCCTCCAGTTTCCTCAGGAAATGAGGCGTCTTCCTAACTCTTTAACCAGAATCAAAAGTATTAGTGCTAATTTCGTGTTGTTAAACTTTCTCTTTCTGCTTTTGTGCCTGACTCATGTCTGGTCAGGGTTTCCTTGGCACCACAAAAACACTAGCACAATATTTTATGGTTGTACTAATGATAAAAATTTGTTCAGCCGATACTGAAGAACCATCCCAAAGTGCTAAAGCGTTAAATTCAGCCATGTTGTCACCCACCGTGTGCTAACATCACAACAGTTTATCGAAGAAAAAGTGTTCCTTACAGTCAAAATATTTTAATTTTGTGTTTTCTTAAAAATCCTTATTTTTATTTATTTTTGGTGTTAAAAATAAATCACAGATATTGTTAAAATTTCTATTTTTGCTCAAGGCGCTTGTATATAAATCCGTCTCTCTGTTGCTCAGTATACATGACTGTGTTAATTTTTGTTACAGACTGACACCTTAATTAGACTGCTTGGGAAAAAACAAAAGACAACCTGTTCTGTGTCAGGCTCTTGGATCATTTCTAATGCAGGTTGAGTCTTAGATGGGAATGTGACCAGTAGTCTTAGATGCTCTGAAATTTGGATTCTTTTATTTTTATTCCAAGCAAAATTGTCTTTTTTTTAATTATTATTCTCAGCTAGCCATGTTGTGCTTACAGAAAATATATTTTTTTAATGTTTACAAAACTGCCCTTTGCCGTGTTTTTTTTTTCTTTCTTTTAATTTTGGCCATGCAACTCTCACACCTGGGTCCTACAGGTGATTGATTGGTGGGGAACTGATTCCATGGGACACAGTCATGCTCCCACCCACAGTAACGTTCCTGTTATCTGTGTTTTTATCAAAACAAGACTCACAGTTTGTTGCCTCCGGCGTTTAACTTCTGACAGGTATTCAATCTACCTACAAAAAAAAAAAAACATTACGACTGAGCCTGCATGATGGCCAGGTTCAACCACAGCTATGTGGTACAAGGTGGCTAAAATATCAGTTAGCTCACGCTTGTGTAAGGCAAACCATCTGTTATCGTGAAGAAATGCAAGTCACGTAACACAGACTCCGGTTCATCCGACTTTTAGACCAATCAGAACCGAGGGCCTCACAGGGGAGTCGACACGCACAGCTGGGTGTCGGCATGACATGTCCGAGCCGAGCGTCCCGACAGGAAATACAGGAGCCACAGAGGGACACAAACAAACCGGCAGGAGGTCTAAAGAGCCGCTTCTGCTGGGATGAAGGGAACACGCAGACCTTCAACAGTCCTTCACCAAAACATGAAATTCCAAATGAAAATCCATAATCCATAATCCATTGTTGATTTATAATCCAGAGTGGATTAGGGGAGCATACCATTTGTTTTGTTTTTCGTCTTTTTTTCCCCCTCAATGCAGAATCTGGAAAGCATTTCTAGGTCATGTAATAAAAATAGAACAGTTCTACGTCGTGAAGCCACTACAGGTTCTACTGTCTGTAAAGGCATTTCAGTTTCAGGGAGAAAGTTTTATAATCTCCCTTTCATGCTCTGCATCATGCGCTGGGAAAAAATGTAGCCACTCCTTATAGAGTTTTCTACAAACAGACACATAACGCATCATGGCTAAGATTGGTTGTTTCTGACTAGAAGCAGTGTATTTCTGCAGATGGCAGTAGGAGCACAGGAAGGAGGGAGAAAGGCTGGATTTTTTTCACAGATCATCTGTCTCCTATTATACTGTCAGAATATAGTGGCAGTTTTAACAAATACACAAAAATATATTTTTATAAAAGTTACCGATTGCAGCTTTAAGTGCAACAATGCTACAATTTATGTTTACTTTGTAGAAGTTTAAAGGAGTGGTAGTATGTATTTATATAGCACAAGCAAGTAAGTGTGAGACCTTTAGTTATTATAAAAATTATAATTTTATAATAAGAAAATTATACATTATAAAGTCAAAGATATTTGACTTTGTAATTTAAGGCCTTGAAATTGGGCCTCTGTCTCTTTAAAACCTCCATCTTTTTCCACCTTCAGGAAGTCATCGCAACATGGCTCCTCTATTAACCCTTTAATGTTTTTACCAGGGCTGCACTGAGAAGTAGATCCTATAATGAGCTCAGCAGATTCTCACCAGGTGGTTGCTAATTGCTGCTGGCTAGTCTGAAGGAGCTGAGTGGGGCAATCTGCTCTATGCAACGGCAGCTGGAAAACTGAAGTCCTGCCAAAACCTTGGTGTACAATTGCTGCTTTTGATGCGTTTTCATTGTGAAAACTGCCTTGGTATTGGGATCAAGGGTGTGGATTCAGACACACCCTTGATCCTCAAATAGCTCAGTCAGCTACTTTTGCCCTGATGTTTCATATTTTTCTTGTGTCTTGCTTATTGCGACACTTAGCAATGTCACAATAATTACTTACCATTATTGTGTCACTGCTGGAATGTTTCTGTACCATCAGTGTAAATGCAAAAGTGCTATAATGCGACGTGTTCTACATGTGGTCTCCTTCCTCAGCTGGTGATCGAGTTAAATGGACAAGAAGTCAATGTTGAAATGTTATTAACCTACAACAACTTCCTACGCCATAAAACCACAAGCCAGACATGCAACACTGGAAAAGATGTAAACGCTATAAGTCTGACACTTGAATACAACAATGTATGCTTCAAACTCAATACTCCCTTCTTACTTTAAAGTAAGAAGAAAAGTAGTTCTTGATTTGCCCTGCTGTAGTGACAGTTAGCTAGTAGGGTTTCTTGTTGGGCTGGCCATTGACCCTTTTGACTCACAAAGGAAGTATTATGAGATTTATTACACAAGAGCAGCTACTTAAACTTACTCAGTTTACTTACTTAGTTTATACAAACATATTGCTAACATCTCGTCTGTGTCATGTCATGTACGGAGCGTGACACAGATGACACAGACACCTTTCAGATGTTTCCCTGGTTCAAAGAACCCAAGTCAAATTTATGGGTCATTACCAGGCCTGTGCGGACTTTGAATTACCTCAGCTTTCCATCAGTCATTTGAATCAGCTGTGTCAGAGGAGGGGCTTCACTAAAATATGCAACACACAGGCCCAAAGGCATGAAACTGGAAACCAATGGCTCAAAGGTTACTGTAAAGAAGCAATAAGGTGTGTCCAGCAATGACACTTTAGATGACAGGTGAAATTATGATCAATTACAAGAAACCCAAAGATAAGCAGCAAAACAAGTCTAACTCAGTGCTACTTTGCCAAAAATAAAAATCTTGAAGTGTAGGGACAACAACTAGGATAAGATAGACAAACGCTGGAGTCATCTATACTTTCTGGATCTAAAAAAGTTCAAAACTGTCTCTAAACACTTTTGGTCATCCTTTAGGACCTACTATTATTTTTGCTCTGGTTTCCTTTCACACCAATGTGCCCAAAAATACAGATAACTGAGAATCTATAAAGTTTCCGTCACTTGTTCAGTCTTGTCTTAAAACTCACAAACCGCAGACCCTCGGGACCTTGATGCAAATTTGAGGACCTCAAAGTAAAGTACAGGGAAATTGCCTCGGGAAACCGCCACAATCATCAGTAGACATAAACTCTGAAAGTTTTCCAGAAACGTTTTCATGTCTCAAAGTTTAAAGAAAATCTCCTGCCATACAATGATCGATTTCTTGAGAACAAACCGGGTGGAAACCAGAATTGGTTTGGTCATTAAATCGTTTTAAGTAAGATTCATACCTCCAAAACGGGTCCTGCTCCCAGGATGATCTGCTCCACGCCACTTGCAAACCCCTTTTGGCTGAGGGCGGTCAAGTGATGGATGAGGAAGTTGGTGCTCTGCGTTTTGCCCGATCCGCTTTCGCCGGAGATCACGATGCACTGGTTTTTCCGTCGCTGCAACATTGCGTGGTACGCCACGTCCGCCACGGCGTAAATGTGCGGCTCCAGCTTCCCCAGCGTGTGGTTGTCGTACAGTTTGACGTACTTCGGGTTGTAGATCGGCAAGAACTGGAAAGGGTTGATCACGATAAGAATACTCCCAACGTAAGTGTAGATCTTCTCCTGCCTGAAGCGGGCGCGCAGGCTCTCCAGAAGGGCGCGCTCGGTCAGCTCCGGGAGAGCGCACAGGTCGGACGGCGGGTCGTTCCCGGCGGGCTGGGGTAGGAAACCCCGTTCCACCATGCGACGCCGCTCCTCCGTCACCCGCAGCCACATCTGCAAGCTGCCGCCGTAGTGGATAGACCCGTCCAGGTTCTTCTCTCGCAGCAGGAAGCGATAGTCCTCGCCACTGCCCAGGCCGCTGCGGTTCTCCAGGGCGGTCCTCGGCCACAGCATCATGCGCTGAACTGGGCAGTCTCCCGGGTTGAGGATCCATTCCTCCCCACCAAACTCCTTCACCTCGGCCAACACGTAGCACTTGGTGCGATCCAGGCGCAGGCGCTCGATGAGGCACTCGATGGCCTCGGCGGCGGTGGTGTTTTTGCGGGCGGCAACCGGGCAGTAGATGGTGCCCTCGGCCAGCGAGCCCGGATAGACGCGCAGGGTGAACTCCTGGTCCTCCAGGCGCCGCCGCATGCTGCCTGTAATGGTGGCCAGGTTGGCGCTGCTGGCGTAGCTGCAGCCGCCATCTTGTAAGCTCATGGTGGAGCAGCAGGTCCCATCGGCAAACTGCTCTCTGGGACCGGAGGGATAACTCAGGACATCCCAACTGGAGGAGACAAACAAGAGGAAAGAGACGGAATGAAGGTTAAAAACATGGCGGCATAATGTTGTGCACACAAATACAGAGATGACCTTTCACCTCTTCAGTTCTCTTCAAAATGTCCTTTATGTAACACAGATTCAGTCTAAACTTTTGATTGTATTCTGAGACCATAAAATATAAGTACATAATACTCAATATAGTTTTTTTGTTTTACTAAAAAAAAATTAAAAAAAATCTGTATGCCTGTTAATATAAGTCAGCATTTCTTTTACCAATGATCTTATTTAATTTATAAAATCAGACATCTTTAGATTAAAATTTTAATATTAACATTTCAGACCTTGAATACTTTCAGTCGACAAAAATATTACAGACTGGTGAGCAAATGTGGCGCACCGACACAACAAAATAAAAGCTCCACACCTTCAGAATTAACTTTCATTATTATTCATGTTAAAACAATGTAAAGCATATAATATATATACATTTATATAGCCTATATTTGTGCACTTATCAGAGTTTGACTTGAATTTAAATTTAATGAAATGTTAAAATGTACTTTATTTTGAAAACCAAAAACCTCCTGTTCTTTTCCCAGTATAAAACCAGCTCCTGCTTGTCTAGTTGCACAATTTCAGGGGTTGTGGCAGGAAAACGTAGAGCTGATTATCATACTGGGCTTTATTGGCTATTCACAGGCTTTTATTTTGAATTTCAGCAATAAGTTTCAAGTTTGAAGGCAGGACGTGGTTCATTAGCATCTCCAACACATCCCTCAACCCGAGCCGATAACGTGCGTCAGAAAAAACAGATACTTCTTCTGTCAGTTCAATCGTTAGTGAGTTTTTATATGAAATACATTTCAACATTGAGAAACTTCAAGAAAATGAAAGCAGCCTTGTCATACATCCATTCAAATCCTAATAGCTTCAGGCATTCCCGTTACTTTGAGTCACAGGAAAGTTGTAAAGTCATGGTATTCTGATGCGTCCCGTCACAAAGCGGGCCGACTGAACGGCCGTTCTGAAGCTGCGGCCTTTAACGCCGCACAAGAGAAGCACCTGACAGAGTCAAAGACAAAGACAAGAGTCGATAGCTATTCAAAACAGCCGGGGGCAGTGGCTGTTTAATGAAGTTAAAGGTGAATGACCACAGTTTATCAGACTGGGAGTGTGTATGGCCGTGTGATAATTCAGGGACCATAAGAGTGTGCCAAGATTAACAGCTGCCACCTCCAACACAAGAGAGGTAGCAATGAGAGGACAATGGTTTAATTCACAACTTCCCCCGCAGATAGTGAGCACTGCCCTTTACTCTGTCACTCTTTTTCTCACACACAGTCTCACAAACTCACACACACAGTCTGATTTCAATGACTGATCTCCGAATGAGGCAAGAGAACAGCGTCAGAGTGAAGAGGTAGTCAAATTGGTACAGAGAGAGACATCCAACAGTAGCTAGGCTAATACTGAATCATGTTTTCACTGTTACCAATATTTACATTGCTTTTTATTGGGACCCCTGAGGATATGCGCGATAGCAATGCATTCACACCAGCCCTGTTTAATCCGCGTTATTTAAACTCCACTTCAATTGCATGGAAAGTTCAATTCGTTTGGAGAGGTGTGAACAATTGAACTGTGATGCGAACCAAAAAACACAAACTCTGGTTCGCCTCAAAACCTCGGCCTCTGTCCAGTTGACGTGGACGGACTGGTGCGGTTCAAATGCATATGTGTATGCAAGCAGACCGGAGATTATTTTAAAAAGCATGAAGTGAACAACAGCACAATGCATTCTGGGTAAATACAACCAAAATAAAATCGAGAGTCTCGCGCTAGCAGGAGAAATGGCTTCTGGTCTTTTGCAAAAGACAAAAGAGAAATTCTTCAACGACTAAAATCTGACGCCACTACATTTTGGTTTACATTTGATGAAGGAGGAAGCTGCACTCAGTCACTTCTTCTTCTGGGATTTTTATTGTTTCTTTTCCGTGGTTCTTGGAGCAGCGCCACCACAGGCGAGGGGAAGGAACAGATTTTTCATTGTGTTTGGTTTGTTTGACAAGTGCAATGCGTCTAATCTTGTGCAACAGTAAACGAGACCACTAGTCGTCAGTCGTCTGCTATACTGATACTCACATTAGTGCATGATACAGTAAAATATGAATTTATTTAAAGCCTTTCTACACGTCTTTACAAGGTGTTATAATCGCAGCGCATCCCTGCCTCTCTAAGTAGGCGGTCTTTTTATCTCAGACATTCCAACCATCCAAATGATCACGTTGCATATTTCTTGTCTCAGATCTGTTCCTCCTTTAACACATGTTGAACATGAACATGTTGTTTCAGGAACATCTAAAAATACAGTTCTTGACCATTTTAGTCTATCAACAACGGAAAAAAAGAAATGGTGTTGGAGGAAAGGATGAGGCAGCCAGTCACCCTTTGAATGCTCCAGACAGATCCTCCTCTCCCTTCTGCTGTCTGGAGGAATCCTGACCACCTACAGCAGTCTGCAGCGGCCCACCAACACCAGACAGCAGTGGATAGAGAGAGAGGGGGGGATAAAGAGGTGAAGTGTGAGCAGATAGAAAAGACCTCAGCAGCGAAAGACTGACTGGAGAAGAGAGACGGGCGCAATAAAGTTAGATATTTAAAATCAAACAGACATGTTCACATGACATAAACAGAAAACATGGCAGTATTATGTGTTTTCCAGGTACATTGTGCAATTTCAATACTTTCAGTTGTTATGAAAATGTTCCATATATCAAACATAACTTGAAAGAAATTTGACTTTGCAGTATGAAGCCTTGTATTTGGGCCTGTGTCTCGTTAAGAAGCTAATGCTCTTTCTGACCATCTTTAGCACGTCATCACAAACTTTTAAGAGCATTGAGCTGAAAAGTAATTTGATGTAGCTCAGTTCCACCAGGTGTTTGCCAATTGCTGCTGACTAGTCTGAAGGAGCTGCTCTATGAGGCTGAAGCTCAGTTTGAGACCGCAGCTACAAGGAGAAGCTTTGTGGAAACAGACGGCGCTTTGTGAGAGTTTACAACGTGGGAGATTAAAGGATTTCTGAAACATGCATGAAAGAATCAAAGCAACACTCCATGTATGTTTTTGATAAAGGAATAACATTATAATATGATGTAAAGTTAAAAATAGTTGATTTTACATCACAGTGAATCTTTAACTGTTCAGTGACTAAGCTAAGCTGCTCCAGCCTCTTCCTCACGGTTCCTCTTCTGATTTCTGCGGTCTTCCTCAGCTCAGCCGTCACTCTAACCAAGCAAGTTATTATGCCGGAAAACTGCTTCTTATGACTACCACTCTCGTGCCGTCCTGTCACCAGCCGCTGAAAGCAAATGGCTCAGTTTTCCAGATAAAAACGGATGACAGACACATATGGTGGCGCAAGAGCCTGAAGCTGGCAGTGAGTCAGGGCTTACTGTAATCTGTCAAACACTTCTCTATGGAAGAACAGATTTATGTCAAATGGAAATGTTTCACCAACTCAAATTTAAGGCTTCTTGGAGACCGTTATGAATGAAACTTAAAACCAGTTTCACAACAGAAATGTACAAATGAAAACTGCATATTATATATTAGCGGAAAGCTTTTTTGCACAGAACGCATGGGACATCGTACAGGTCGGCAACAGAAGTGAGCCAGAGGAGAAGACGAATGTCGTCCAGTTATCTGGAGATAAAATTAGATTTACCCATGATAGACGCAAAAACAACCCTCAAAAACATAGCTACCTAGCTAGCAAGGGTGTATTAGCAGCTGGTCAGCGGTCACAGAACATAAGGAAGATGTCTGCGTGCGACTCAAATGTTTGCCTAAACCTAACAGAAAAGTCCTGTGAAAGAACTAGATAGTATGTATGAGATTAAATAGTTACACCACAACAGCATTTAAGACCTGTGATTAAGGTATTCAAAGCCAACTTACATTTTTTAAGAACTTAAGTCATTTTTAAAGGCCTTAATTTTAGATTTAACACTCTTAACCCTTTATGTCCTAAATTTAAAATCTCCGCCTGGATATTTTTGCTTATTTTAATTGTACGCAGTTCTTTGAATGTCCTGTGAGTAAAAATATTTGCCTATTAATTCATAACAACCGGAACTTTCCATTGTAGCAAGTTATTTTTGCAAGTTACTGTCTATCAAACGAGTGTTTCATCAGATTAATTTCACTTCCTGCTACGGCGGGGACGAAATTACCGTAATAACCCGATATTGGCTGGAAAGTGCAACGTTTGCCCTTTTAGAAACATTTGGAATTTTTCAGATAGTGCAAAGTGTGGCGGGATTACGGTACCGCAAATTTGGCTGGATTGCCGGCGCTCTGTTTAAGACTTGGAGGGTTAAAGACTTTTAAGGATGCTCAGACATGAAGTGCTGTATTAAAGTAGAAAAAGAAACCAATGATTATTGCTATTTAGCGATCGCTAAAGTACTGACAGACTAGAAGTGAGAATATCTACCACCAGCTGATTCCTTTGTGGTGTTTTGGTGTAAAAGGAATCCTCTAGAAGGAAACAAATTGCAGTTTATTTCCTGCCCAAGCAGGATCGACTTGTTCCAAACCGTCCTAAGGAAAAATGGTTTGACAAAATTTGCAACTAGTACTCCTGCCATGCTGCTGTGTGTTTTATGTTCCAATTACATAGGAACAACGATGGCGATGGGAAATAACGCTGCTGCAGTGCCTCGCTATGCAGATGACGTCAACTTCTTAACCAAGTCTGCAACACATTCTACATCTGAAGAAACATCCTCAAGCGACTACCTTTGGTTTTACAGCAAACAGACATAATTCTTGATAAGATACCAACTCAAAGGAAAACATATGATTAGTTTAAAGAAAACTTACGGTAATCAGGATTTTGTAGCCATCCTGATAATCTGGGTCTGGTGAATCCCACATTTTCAGACAATGTTTTTGGGAAGACAAAAACTGTTTTCTGGCCCCTTCCTAAATAATCTGCCATCAGTGAGGAGGAAGTCAAGCATTTTTGTTTTAGAGGTCAAATTCAAAGTGCTGACAGTGCGTTAAGATAAGGTTTTAAGCTGATGAGTTCGTCCCCTTCATGTCAGGAGAAAACAAAAGCGCGGAGAACATGTTAACGAACGAGGGCGTGCCGCTCAGCTGACCGGTGGACGGGTTCAGCTCTCGGTCTCTCTCTCGCAGGTCCTCACAGATGTCGGTCAGGTGGTGGAAAAGTGCAGAAGTCAGACGTCTTTCCTAATGTACACTATTTATAGAAAGGAGTACTGACTGACAAAGCAAACGAGAGAAAAGTTTAAGAGTAAAGAGAAGAAAGATGTCCAAGCGCAGATGGCATAAAACAACCATCTACTGTCTTCTGCACCTTAAAAAAAAAAGTTTTTCGTGTAAACTTTTCCATTATTCTGACAGAAAACCACAACGCCATCTCCTCAATGATGCATCATTCTTCAGCGTGGTTGCGAATATCTATTAGGGGCCGAATTACAGTAATAAACTCATTTATTTGTTTTTAAGTGGCAACAAGAGCCTTTAAAACAGATGTTGGAGAAATATCCAGTCTACTATTCAGTGTAAGAGCAACTTTAATTTGTTAGGAGGAGCCTGGTGAGGCATGGACTGATTTCAGGAGGGAAAAAAAACAAAAACACATGTACCACTCTTAAAGCATGTATTATGCTGCATTAAGGCTGGCCGATAAGTTGATTTTATCGATTTGATTGAATTTTCTGGTTTTGAATATCCTTTTTTCACCTCTGATTTCCATAGTTCAGAGTGATGTCTTTGGACAAACATGTTTTACAACTTATGTTTATTTTGACTTTGAATTCAATATTAAGTTTTTAACTCAAAACTTAATATTGAATTAAACTTAACACTGTTGACTTTCTAAACCAGGATTTAGAAAGTCAACAGTGTTACATGGGAAAAAAATCCTTTTTTCGAAAATTGGACCGATCCACTGCCTGTGATATTATCACACCCACGAACTACAAGCATTTTGTTTATGTAATTTACATTTTTTAGAAAAAAAATCCATCACACACACATTCTGCCGACGCAGGGAGGTGTGTCGTCTTCTCTGTGCTTTCCAGCAGCGTCTGGGCTGCACCGAGGACAGTTCAAGTGGTAGAACTGGAACTACGTGGCTACGGCACACCTTGAGTAATTAATTAATCGCACATACACACACACTTTAATGCCTCCGCACACACAAACACACGCCTTGACCCAGAAGAGACGGTCTGTGTTCAACAGGGATGAAAATTTTAATATTTGTATTATTTTGAGCTCATTTAGTGCAGAAAAAAAAGAGAGGAGGTCAAATTATAAGTATGAATATACGTACAGCTGCAGCTGCAAATGAATGGCTTTGATCAGTGACCTTTCCAATCCAGAGAAGCTTTTTTTTTAACTTCACCTGAATAAGGTTTCATCTAGAGGAGCAAAACTGAACTCACTCTTCAAACAAATTTTAAAAAATGGCAAGAAAAACTTTTTTTTTGTGTCGTTTCTGTCGTTAGTGTGAAAAAGCAACATGAAAAAATTAACTTCTATTGCTCAACTTCTACGCAGCAACAGAATGAAAACCCAATTAAAATCTACTGAAGTCCTTTATCATCCCAATGCAGCACTTAAAAACACAGCTGATTTCTAAATCATTCAGAAAAATTCATAAAGGAGCCGCTGCAAAGCGCCTCTTCCAGAGCCACTGGTATAGCTGCATATTTCTACATTACAAAAGGTCCAGTCAAAGTCCAGACATAAATTCAATTGAGAATCAGCAACTAAACTTTAAATCCACTGCTGACGGAGAGTCTCCGTCTGATTCGACTGAACATAAAAAAAACCAAAAAGGAAAACCACCTGAATCTCCAGAGACATATAAAGTCAGCTACAAAGTCGGCCTTCTGTCACGTGAAGAACCTTTCCAGAATTAAAGGACTGATAACAAGATCTAGAGAAGCTCATCCACTGCAACAGGATTAGCTAAAATAAAAGAATCAGTGGATTTACTTGATGGTGGCATAAGATGCAACTAGTTACTGTATTTTATTCTTTTTGGCTCTAGAGGCCTTTATTTGACAGGAAAGTGGCCAATGAGAGAAGGGGGAAGACATGCAGCAAAGGTCGCCAGGCCGGAATCGAACCTGCGACTAAGGCCTCCATATGTAGGTTGTGCTTAACCCCTGCGCCACCACAGCGCCTCCTGTATTATATTCATATGATGTGAAGAAGCACTTTGAACTGCCTTGTTGCTGAAATGTTCTATACAAATAACATGGACTTTAACATGATGCCGTTTTGGGTTGTAACATCACAGGAGTTTAAAAAAAGAAAAATAAAATAGTGAAGGGGTGTGAAAACGTTTGGACGTCGCTGTAAACAAGCCGTGCAACCCATTTTCCAGTCGGCAGTAAATAGCAACAGATTCGTTCTTGTCATGCTACAAATAGTTCTTGTTCTCCGCTTCTGAGGCCAACATTTGCAAGGTCAGGAATTTGTGTGAGCCGCCACAGCTTCCCCCGCCAGAGTCCGAGGTGAACGCCGACGGAGGGAGAAAAATCTTCCCCGCCCTCTGCACCGGCAGCTGATGCGCCGCGACTGCGTCCCACCCACAGCCGTCAGAGCGCGTCGCCGCGCAGCCGGGGGACGGGAGGAGCATTTCATACTCTGGATCGTCGGAAAGTTCTCCTCCTCCTAAGCATTTATTCCGGCGCTCAACCCAAGATTTCTAGACCCTGTCAGGGTGTTTTAAGCATAAATCTACATCTTAAGTCTTCTTTTCTCTTGTTGTTGTTGCTTCCTGCTGAGCAGACAACGGGACGTCTGTGCCAGGTTTCTATTGAAGGCAGCAGTGGGAGCCAAGATGGGAAAAGTCAGCAAAACTGTTTGTCACCCCACCTTAAAGAGCCACAAATAAAGATTTAGCCTTCAGACCTGGCTTAATAAATAAGTAGACGCTTACAGCCAAGTTTCCTTACAAAGTTAAAATGAACAAGCTCAATAATAAATTCCTTGTGTCTACGTATGTGTGTGTGTGTGTGTGTGTGTGTGTATGTCTCTGAATTCCAGCGGGGCACCACAGCTCAAGGAACTAAGCCCACACTGACACAAACAGCTGCCAAAAAGCCGCGTACACACGCAAAGTGTCGAGTCACAGAGTGCAGTCGGTATATAGGTGTGTGTAAGAGACAAGTTAAAATGCTTAAAAACTGCTTAAAAAACACAAGCAAAATCTGGACTTTGTTTATTTTGGCATTTTGATCCAAAATGAACTGTCCAGGTATAAAAGCGTTGTCTTTTGGGACAAAGTCAATATCTCGTCTAAGAGGAAGCAGGAGGTGAAACCAGCATGAAGGCCACATCACGGTTCTCAGTTCGCTTCACAATCATCCCTGTGTGGCATCACTTCCACGGATGATAGCGTGCAGCTCAGACCGCGCGCACCGACTGATAAAATCAAACTCCCGCTCACAAGGGGGCGCCAAACACAGGAAGCCTGCGAGTCAAACCACAAAACGAGGATAGACAATAAGAGACACTTGTTTTGAGGAATAGAAATCTGTGTCAAATTCCTATTAAGAAGAAATCATTCCATGACTTTGTTGTTTAGTTTTGAGTTGGAAAACAAGAACGTTATCGCCACCTTTTGGGCTGGAGGATAAATCTTAGCAGCCTGAGTGATGATTTTAGTCGGAATTTGGAAGAGGAACGCTTATTTTTGTTTTGGTGCAACCAAAAATAGGGTGAAAAAAAAAGAGTAATACTCTAACTCAAATGATTAAGCTGAACCACAAAAACAAGGATTCAACAAGTTCTTTTTTGTGACAAAGCAAGTGTTTTCTTTTCTTCAACAACCTCACTTTCTGGCGGAACGTCCAATTCTGACCTTCCATACAAGTCATTTTCATGTTTCTCTAGAACTTTTGAAAATACAGAGTTATATTCACAACGTTTATTACAGACGCTGAAGACGTTAAAGACATTTGAAAGCTACAAAGCTTTCCCCATTATAGACGTGCGTTATGAAAGGGTTTCACAGGGGTTACGTTGGTTAAGTAGCCTCACTAACATCAAGTTATCTTGACAAAAACAAAAAGGGAAAATTAACATTCTCCTTGGAATTGAATGATGCCAATCTCTGACTTTCTTTGCACTTTCGCACAACAACCTAGATTCCTTTCTAATGATATAGAGGACTAAGGATTTATAGATTTTATTTCTTTGGACTGTAATGGATACAAACTTAGTGTTCATTTAGTTTTAATTAGACAAATAAACATTACAAATACGATACTCGCCGATCAACCTGTTGAGGCCAATCTGTAAATACTGGTTCTGTTGATGCTTTTAAGGAACAAAGGGAAAAACTAGATGTTTCAGTATTGGATCTGATCTTCACTGGTCACAGCCAATCAGGAGAAAAGTGGTGCATTTCAATCACTAGTTGACTAATTTTAAATTAGTTATGAAATTAAATTTCTGGACTCCATTACCCACAAAAATAATCAGACAGATCTAAGTGTGCTCCAAAAGAGTGTACCCAAGAAGTCCCAAAAGATGGGTGTGTGTGTGTGGCACAACGTCTCTCCTCCATCCTTTGTACTAACGTCATCCCCACTTCTCCAGAGAGTTGACATCACCTCAACCCTTTTCTCTCTCCCTCTGGCACAACACACACACACACACACCCACACACACACCCCACACACACACACACACTTTGAATTTGAACACTGGAGCGTCTGAGTTATCCACCGCAGATATTGATTGAGAACACACACCCCTCTTCTCTTCCTCTTCACTATAACCAGAAATCAACTGAGCATCTCTGTTGCCATGGTTACAAGCTAAGTGGAATCCATTAGTGGAGGAAGAATCACAAAATTTGCTAGATGTGATCCATCTGTTCATTTCTCCCTCTTTTATTTCCTTCATGCGATTTACAGGAACAGATTTACATCCAGAAGCTGTTAAAAGCAGACCGACATCGTTACAGAAAAATGCTTATAATTATTAGCTCATTGGGTTTTTTTTCTTTTTTTGCAGCCAACCAACCCTCAGGAGACACAGATGACTCTGAAGACGAACACTGAGACGTTATCGATCTGAGCCTGTGCGTGTCAGCAAAGGGAATGAGTCGACTTAGCTCGATAGCTTAGGTAGCGAGACACAGAAACCTACTGAGGCGGTTTGACGAGGTTAGCAGAGAACCTAAAAAAACACCACAATGGATTCTTACAAAGGCAAATGTTTGACTCAAAATTTAACAAGAAGTTGTTAAGAACTCCATATGATTTCTTCAGCATCATATTATCAATTCAAAGCCTTGCTTCTCAATATCTTCTTTGCCTCACGGTCAGTATTTAAAGTTTGACCGTCTGGAAAAGGTGACAAGGGTCAACGGGATTGGCCATGGCACAATTTTCTGGTAAACAAAGTGATCAATTTTACACTCACCAAATCTATAATCTAAAAGATCTAAAACGTTTTCTGATCAGTAAGCACACCATGCCTATGCAGGAATAGCTCGCATCAACAAAAACACTCTTCAGTGTGGAAGTTTTGTCTGAATGAAGCCAGGATGTACAGCAGGTTCTCTCAGGTAAAACTGCTCCACCTTCATCCATCTTGTATCAGGTGGGAAAACAACAAGAGAGAGAAAGACTTCCGACGGATAACAGGAAGCCTTATTGTTTTGAACTAAAGTTGTCCTTTTAGTTTAAAATTTGAATAATTTTAAATCAGTACGACATTCAAAGCTTTACAAACACTATCAATACCCAATCTGTATCGTTTCTTACCGCTTATGTCTAGATGAGCAGCAAATACTCTTATGCTAAGTACCAGCGGTTACAGTAGTTTGAGATGATGTTCCAGTGAGCAGTACAAATTGCACACTCCACATTATATGTCAATATAGGTTGAGAGAAGACAACAGAACTCCTCTGAGAGTATTTTCATTAAAGCAGATTTGTTTTGGACATGCATCAGAACTAGAAATGCTCTTTCAGAGCTTCAGCTGTAAGGGAGCATCCGCAGCACCCGATAAAAAGCAACTGCTGGACAAAAGAACTGTGGTCAAGACCTAATTAAATAACGCAGTTAGAAATGAGAGGCGCACACAAACACAGTCATGTCTGACATGTTAAAGGAACCATGAGCAGAAATCGGCATGTCACGCTCTCCAAAACAATGCAACAAAAACCCATTTAACCTCAACAGGGTCGCAACGTCACTAATGGCTCCATCATCCACATTGATTCTCCCCCGTTTCACCTCTACTTCCCGTTTGCTTTGCAGCACTGGGCTCTGGCTCTGCCAAACCACAATCAATAGGATAGCCTGACTGTTGTGCACATTTGGTGTTCACATTTTTGTATTTTCCAATAAAGAAATGCTCACATAACCGCCGGTGTTTCATTTCCCCTGCGCAGAAGATCCTTAGCCAGTTAAAGAACAAAAGCGTGTTTGGTTCTTTACTGCTAACTTCACGCTGTTTTGGCATCATTCTCCTCTCCGCCCTGTTGTCCTCCTTCCTTTGCGTTCCATTAATACCAGAAAGGCTCAGGCGGTGCAACACCTGTGCCCAGACACTTCCTCATGCATAATTTCTGCTCCCTAATAAATGTGGAATTTTTTGGGGCCAGATCAAAGCGAAGAAAGTCTGGCTTTAATAAAGACTCGTGCGGAAAAATAACAGAACGTGTCACGACACGAACACAGAGACCGCAAACCGTCCTGACGTGGGAGTTTGAGACGTCTGCCAAATAAATTATTTGCAACCGGAGCACAGTAGGCTGAGTGCACACGCGGCAGGTAAAACCAATTGCTCGACCTGAGCCGTTCCTCTCTGCAGGGCCTCCATGATGGCTCCGGGTCAACCTCCTGGCATGCCTTGCAATGAAATTAGGTCAGCAGCTAATGCAAAGGATCTGTTTCATGGTGCTCACACATGTTGATGGTGTGTAAAAACACATGAAAAGAGGCTTTTCGCTATGGGGGTCGACATTTATCATATCGTGTATCACGATATATTTCTCATCATGACAAATATTTTGAGTCATTGTTGCCGCAATAAAGTCCAATTAATGATTAAAAACATTCAAACCTGTTTGTATTGATTGGTTGTTCAATGAGGACATCAATAACTATCTAAATTTGAAAATATGATCAAATGAAGTTGCTGTGTAAAGTTTAGTGGTGTAAATCACACTTCTTTATGTGATTGGTGTCATAAAGAAGTGTATTCCAAATGGATATGTTTTTCAACAAAGTTAAATTAATTTGTATCGCACAAAGCAGTTCAAAGTGCTTTAAATCCAGACATCAATTATAAAACAAGCAATAAACATCACATTTTGTCAAATGCCATCAAAATCATCAGGAAAATACACTGTCTAACTTTAGGACATTGTTGCAGTAATCATATTGATTAATAATAATGATTACTGATCAGTATGTCATTCAGATGATTAAAGCTAAAGGCATAGGTCTTGCCAAGACATCAGTCCTTTAATCCTGGAAATGTTCTTCAGGAGACAGAAGGCTGACTTTGTAATTGCCTTTATGTGTCTCTGAATGTTCATGGTCTTTTCTTATGCCATAACTGGGAAGGGGGAAGTAAAATGATTGCAAATATGTTGATCAATGTTTCACTTGTAACAACTCTACAAAGGTGGGTTTTTGAGCCTTGATTCAAAGGAAGACAGCGTTTCAGCTGTTTTGCAGTTTTCTGGAAGTTGGTTTGTAGTACTTGTGTCCGTGGGGCTATAACTGCTGTGTCCTGCCGTCACAGCAGTAATTACCTCAAATATAAGTAATAAACATTTCTTGTCATCACTTTTATACTTATCACATTAGTCAGCGCAAAACGATTTCAAAATGAAAAGATCTGCAACGATTTAATAAAAGGTGGATTGAAAGTGGACACCAGTCATTACACAGACAGAGAAAGACACAAGACAGTAAAAGGAAATGAAGGATGAAACAACAAGTAGGACATCTTTGGAACAGCGAGGTGGCTGGAATGTGACAGTAAGTAGAAGGTATTCTGAATTTCATGGTGGGCTCATTTGACAACTATTTAACATCCATTGAAAAGCTTTAAAAGGACTTGACTTTTTTTCTGCACACTCCACACTTTCCTTTCCAGGCTTCTATTGTCCCTGATCACTACTTAACACAAGAAGAGTTAAAGACTGGTCGTTATTATCTTACTCAATGCTTAATTTGTCTTTTGAACAAAGGCTGCCTTAAACTTACAAAGTGGTGAGACGACGGCGAGAAGAGCTGGATCCTGCAGCAGAGTGGGAGGAAACAACCTCCTTCTGTAAAACTGGAGACACTAATTGTTTTATAATGCAAGGCTCTGCAGCCTCGTGTGTCTCTTTAGGATTTCCATTTCGGCTTTCGTCAAAAATAATCTCAAAATGAGCAAGAAAATAACATAAGAAGGGCTATTTGCCTGAATTTAAGAGGAGAAAGTATATTTTCTTTCTCTCGTGTTTAAAACATATTTAATTAACCTGATTTTCTAGGCCATGAGTTGGCAACCCAAAATGTTGAAAGAGCCACATTGAACCATAAAAACAAAAAACTAATCTGTCTGGAGCCACAAAAAAATTAAAACCATGGATGCGGCTCTGGAGCCGCAGGTTGCCGACCCCCGGTCTATGATAAAGTGTAAAGCAGAAAATACTATTCAGTCGGACAGAAGACAAAAAAGGGTGACCTCAAGTATAGCAGCATCTGTTTAATCCTCTGACCTCAGCTGATGATGCAGGCGAATACTTTTTGAAAAATTATTTAGAGGCACGGTTTTTAAAGACAAATTAAAATCTTTAAGACCGAAAATTTTAGGTACAACACAGTTTAGTTTTCTTTAGCCTTTATTTTTGCTTTTATTTTAATTTAATAGTTATTTAAATTAAACTTTCAGTAAGTTTTACTAAATTGTTCACAGATGTCCAACGGACTGAGTTTGGCTTATTTTGCAAATAGTAATGGATAAAATTTCGGCCTAAAGACATGTAAAGCTGGTAGAGGAGGGTTTTTGGGGTAGACAAAAATGCAATTCAAAATTTTCTGATTTTATTTGTAAATAGATTTTTAAAAATTCCACGCAATTTTAATTTCATATTATTTTTTGACAATCACAAGAAAATACTTGTGAGTTTTTGGCTGTACCCATGCCATGACGCGAAACGCTACCGGGGTGTGAATGTTTTATCTTTGCTGTTGGTGCTTTAAAGGTTTACATAGGTGCTTAATGTCTGCGTATTTCAAGGTGTATTCCACAGATATGGACATTTTCAGCTGGAGCTGTTTTCAAACCTTTACAAAACCACACTTTAAAAAAATCCAAACAATCCTAAGAGAATAAATCTGGCCACTGACATGCATAAGCATTAACGTAACTAAGACAGAGAGGACGATGAAGGCGTGGTGAGGTTGTGAGGACTTGATGAGAAGTGACAGATGGAAACAAGAGGCTCTGGGGCCGAATCCTGTCAAAATGAATCAAGTATCCCGAGAGAGGTTGGAGGGTATATTATATATTTTCCAGACAAATAGCATAATTTTAATTGACAATTAAGTAATTGTTACCTTCAGTTGTTGTTAAAAAAGTTGTTAAAAAAATACTGTATATGTCAAAAACAACTTAACAGAAATTTTGCCGAAATCAAAGTCATATCCGACACCTTGAAATTGGCCTCTGTCTCTTTAAGAATCTCCTATCTTTTTCGACACTCCCCCTTCAGCTCATCTTTGGACCAATGCTTCTCCGTTTGCAATCGTTGTCAGGAACGTTGTACACTTGCAGTTCCACCAGGTGTTTACTAATTGCTGCTGCTGCTAGTCTAGAGGAGCTGTGCAGAAAAGGCATGGTCTGTGGAGTCAAAGCGCCAAGGCGGCGCTTTGTAAGAGCAATGGCTTAACGGTTGCCACGGGAGATTTAAGGGTTTCTCAAACATGCATGAATACGTCAAAGCAACACTCTGGGTTGTATTTTGGTGACAACATGATAAAAAGCTAAAAATAAAAAATAAAAAAAATAAGTCAACTTTTAATAATAACCGCACTATAAAAAATCCTGACCATATGAAGAGTCTACATATGTCTGGTGAAAAAAGTCCAGTACATCCATTGTAAGACTGGAGGAATTTCTACATCCTGTGTTTAGTATTATTGTTGTCTGGGCCTTAATCCAACCTGAGGCAGAGTTCATGTTTGTAAAAGGAGGGAAGGGGAGTGGGGGTGCAAACATTACAGTGATGAAATGTTCAGACCTCTCTCTCCCCGAACCTCCACAAGATGTCTGAGCTTTTACCAACCCTGCTCACAGCCTCACAAGTTCTCAAGGTGGAATGGCAAACATTTACTACCAGGCGACAACAAGTTCAGCTACCGCCTCTTATGGCGTTTCCACACCTGGCGGTGTTTTGGTCTGCTTCTTACTTTGTTCGATTGAGAACCAAAATTTCAACATTTCTTACATTTTCAGCTGCTGTGGTTCACTTTCACACTGCACTGTGTAAAACGAGTCAAACCCTTTGAAACACATGTTCACCTCCAGCCTGTGGTGGCGCTGCACCAAGAAGAAGGAAATGACACAAAAACCTCAGAAAAGGCAATGATTGTCACAAAAAGTAAACAAAAATGGAGTAGTGTTAAATTTTAGCAGTTGTAGGATTTTTCTTTTTGTCAAGGACAAAACACAGCAAGTCATTTCTCTTGCTAGCACTAAATACACATATTTGTTTTGGTTGTATTTACCCAGAATGCCCTGCGAAATGGTCTGCTTCTTACTTTTTGAAGCGGTCTCCCGTCCGCTTGGCTTTCACATATGCCTTCCAGAGTTTTTTTGGTTTTTGTTTTTTTTCTCCGAAGAGTTTTTAGCGGCGCTAGTGGCTCGCATTTTTTGACAGTAGACTGACAGGAAAGAGGGCGAGGAGAGGGGGGAAGGACATGCGGCAAAGGTCGCCAGGCCCGGGAGTCGAACCCACAACGTCGGCGTCGAGGACTAAGGTCTCCAAACGTGGGGCGTGCTAACCCCCTGCGCCACCACAGCACGCCCCATGCCTTCCAGAGTTCCCTTCAACCTAACCCAGACCGAGGTTTGTAGGTGGACCAGAGTTCGCTTTTACCATCTGCTTCAGAGATCGATTACATGTTCACGCCGCCACAAATGAACCGGACATCTTTCTAGGCAAACGAATTGGAGTTTGATTAAAGTGGACTAAACAGGGCTGCTGTGAACACACCCTAAGAGAACTGAAGAAGAATGGCATGTTTCATTGGGTCAAATCAATCACCTGGTTAAGTTGTGGAAGGGTTGCTAAGACCTTTAGAGATGCCTAAATTGTTTCCCCCACCTACTGCCGTAGCAAGTATTTTAGAGAAAATCCAGCATATTTGGTGCTCACACTCTTTCCACCCTGCTGTTCGTAGTAGAAGTCTATCTCACTTCTCATGTTCAGTTGGCCACATCAGCACCGCTCCCTTTCACCCTGGAATCCGAGAGGAAATGAGCCTCCAATTAGAGAAAGAGGAAGATGATTTCTAGGTCCTCTTTTTGTTATGGCGAAACATGAAACTGTAGGAGACAAAGGGAGAAACACTGCAGTGTGGTCACTTTCACTTCCACCTCAGGCTTCTCAGCTGCAAGCCTTTCTCTGCCATCATTTCACATCTTTCAGTCTGCTTACACATGCAGAGCAGCCTCTACTTAAACATCTCCACCTTCCTGTGTGTTAAATATTAAAACCTTGGAAACCCGATAGCCGGTACCGACAGGATGGGATGCAGCATTACCTGAAGGACTTCTGGACATTCTGTCCAAGGACGGAGCAAGCAGAGACGTTTCAGGGACAGTTTCCAATAAAGAGTGGTGATAAACTGCTCTAAGGGCTACATAGCTTGATTGATTCTCCAGTATGGCACGAAGGAGCTTAGCAACGCCTACAGGTCCAAGCAAGACCAACATAGGACAATGATCAATACTCTGCACATTACCAACCAACACCCTTCACCCGAAAAGATCTTCTTAATAAAACCTGACTCCAAATACAGAGAAACGGTCACAAAGTGATCCTGGAATGAGCTAAACGGGATGAGAAGAAATCATGCTCCAGACAGAGACCAGTGATCCTGAAAAGCTTTTCCCCAGGACACAGACTGCACCGTCTCCGCTTCAACATGTTCACATTCAAACTACACGTTTCAAGTTCAAACCAAAAGTGTCTTTGTCCGCTTGTGGTGGGGTTCAAATGAAGTTATAACAGTTTTTCGTTCTAAAACACAGGCCGCCATAAGGAAATTACACCAAACAGAGCAACAGAACTAATATCTTTGGGTCTTTTTTGTGTAGAGTATATCAAAATTATGCTAAAGAGAACGCAGCGTGGGAAGCTGAAATACTGAGACGCAGTGCTACATGACACACTACAGGCTAGCGCTAGGAAAGTAGACAATGCAGGAGCACTAATTATTTTCACTGGTGCTGATTGTCTGTACCCTCCAGAGCAAAAATTTAAAAAGTATTACTGCTAAGATGCTAACATCTTAGCATCTTGCAAATATTTTAGCATCTTAGTTCTTCGATGGAGTAACCTTGGAGAGTAAGGAGGGAACATGTAGAAAACTTTGATTAGTGTTGTGGATCTTACCTCAGCAAGATTAGTGTTAACTTCGGAAATATATATATTTTTTAATTTAACATTTAAATTGGTCAATTCAGATTAAAACTTGTTTAAAAAGCCATGAATATCTGGTTGAACTTCCACTGTCTGGTGTTAAGATAATTTTTTTATTTCCATTGTCCACGCCTATAATTTACGTTTACCTTTGCATTGTTCTCAGTTTCGGAAATAATTTTTTTTTTTTTTTTATAGCTTCTTTAGATTCACATTTACATTAATCTTTATTATTGTCAAAAACGTAGAGCTCCAGACCTCCAAACATCAGCTCTCAACCTATGAAATGTCCATTCAGCAGGAAACAGAAACACTTCAAACACTATTTTTCTCCCCTCCTTCTGATTCCCAACGATTATCTCGAGTCTCTGTGTGTGTTACCATGGCAACAGCCCTGGCTCAGTCATCCTCCTCTGCCCTCCGAGTCCAATCCTGCACAGATTAGATAGGGCCATCAAACGGAAAGAGCTGAATCCTCCGAGGATTAGATCTCGGAAACAGAAACTGTGACAAACTCGCAGCTCAGCATCCAGACTGAAGTCGATCTTCCAAACGACAAAACCCAAGTTTACTTTGGTTTTGTTCGTTCTTGTTTGTCCTCCATAAAAGCCGCCTGCTGACCATTTTCTCCTAATTTTTATTTATTTATTTATTTTTGGAAAAAAGGTTTTAAAATTACTCTGCGGTCTCTCTGTATGCTGCCCTTTTCATAACAACAAGCCATTGCAACCAGCAGCTATTCCTCATCAGGGTATTTTATATATTTATAGATGCATGATGACATTTTAAAGATCAGTGGAAGTCTGCACCAGCGCCATGCCAACGCACAGGCCCTGAGGGAGGACATAAGCGCTGTTTCTGTGTGTGTGTGTTGGTAGAGATATCAATGACACTGGATTAGGTACACTTCATTTACTACCACGAATGCCTCCGCAAGACCAAACACATCAAGAGGATGAGCCTGAGGGCCACGCGCCGAGAAACAAGACACGGACGCCGTCATTGTGTTGTTTCGGTGTTGCTATTAATAAATTATGCTTGCAGGCAAGTGTGAAATTAAGAGGAAGTCCGTTTGACCGTGTGAAGCAGAAAAGAGGAGGAAAAACGGCGTCGTATTCGGCGCGAAGAGACGCGGCATGAAAACATTTCTCAACGAGGCAAAGTCGGCACAGTGTTCGCTTATCTGAGCAGGTTTATTTTCTGCACCAACCCTCTCTAAAGTAGAGTAACAGAGACACTGAGCTCTTTAAACTTCCTTTTAAGCTTCACCACAAAGTCTGACCGCATTCAACACACATACAAACACACACATGCAATTCAGGTAAATACGGATCAGAGTGCGTCAGCCTTTGCAGTAGAGAGAGAGGTAAAGACAGCCGACAGTCAAACCTGCTGCAGACCATAAAGATCAGTTTTTACCGTTGCAAACTGCGCGTAAAGTTTTAAATATTAAACAAAATCAACACAAGCTTACACACGACCACACACATCTCAGAGATATCAGACAAAAACTCTGAAAGATGTCTGCTTCATTTTTAGTTTCATAAAGGAATCCACCGAACAACACTTCATAACCAAACTAGTTTTTCGCATTTTGTCCCATTAGAGCAACAATTTCCAGTAATTATGATTCTGTGTGACAGAACAACATAAAGTTGTGTTGAATTGTTGAATGGAAGTGCAATGAAGCATAATTTAACATTTCTATAAACTGAATCTTATGTAATACCACAATAACAGCAGCGAGTCTGACTCTTCCCCTTAAAGTCAGTTTGGACAGAGAGCGACTCAACCTCAATTTTCATGGCCTGTAACAGAACACCCAATCAGATTCGGGTCTGTACATTGACTGGACCATTCCCCACATGTACGTATGCTTCCACCTTCCACTGCATCTCTGTTTGTTAGAAATGATTAGCCAGCTTGGAGGTAAAACTTCACCCCACTCAAATCTTTTGCAACCAGCATGTTGTTTTCCTCCAGCTCATTATCATATTGTCTGACCAGCTTCCCTTTCCCTAATGAAGAGAAGCATCTTGATGCGTGTTTCCCTGTGGGGACAGATAGTGTGCTCAGGATGGCGTCCTCTGCTATAGAGGTCAGATTTGGTGAAGAGCTTGACTGATTGCTGTTTGCTTAACAGATTCTCCAGCGTTGCCGTGGGCAACACAGATTTCTTTACTTGTTTTATTTTTTATTAATTTACTAATTGGATAACTTGTGAAGGCAAGTGGTTGTGCTGGATTTTATTTTGAGGTTTCAGATCAATGGGAGCTGAATATACATGTGAGCTTTTGTATCACATATATATTGACAATATATGTGATACAAATATATTGTATCAAGGTAAATACAGATCAGAGTGCATCATTCTTTGCCGTTAAAGACAGCAGACCGTCAAACCTGCTGCAGACAGGTTTGACGGTCTGTAGCACATTTTCATACTCCTTCATATGTAAATGTATTTACATTTTCATATGAGGGAGTATGGATGAATAATTTTACCAGGCACTGTGTATTTTGATTAAATGGCTTTTTCAGGCATTACGGCTGGAGGGCGGCTGTCTCCATCCGTCTAATTACCATCGAGTCAGATTAGACAGTTTATGCCTTCATCAAATCTAAAAACACCAAACATCAGGAAAACAAAAGGGCCATCTAATCACAAACGCACACAGTCCACCAGGCGATCAGACAGACCCAGTCTCCCCTCCCCCCCATTTCTGTCTGACAGTCCCCCCAACCCAGTTACCCCCTGTCCCCCTCCATCCAGCCACTAAATCCACTTACAGGCCACTGTGCCACTGGCTGATTGTTTTCTCTCCAGCAGCAGATGCTCTGCCTCCTTTCTCCGTCCCCAGGACCTAATCAGCTGTCAGCGAGGCGCGCAGGGGGGACCGAAGGGGTCACAAAATGTAATTTTTTTTTTCTTCCCCTTCTCTGATGAACACGTTCAAGCTTTCAGATGCATCGGCGTAAAAGCCTGGGAAGGAGAAGAGCTCACAGAGACGCGTTTGGGTTTTCGGCTGCATTACCTCATAGTGTCTCTAAAGGAAAACATACGGCACACAGACAGGAAGTCACTCGCAGGCCCCATCTACAGCAGCTACACACGGTGGTTTTACGCCGCAGAATTAGCATTTAAAAAGACAGGACTGGAGTTAGCTTCAAATGATACGAGAACACACACACAAGAAAAGACCTTTCAGGTGAAACAGGCATGGGAAGGTTGCATCTATCACGGTATTATGCAGGTAAAGCCACTAACATTTTCATTCATTCATGATATGCCAGAGAAAACACCACAAAATGCTAGGGAGAGCCTAGCATGCCCCGTCTCACCTCCGTCTTCAATTCTAGCATAAAAGATAAACCTAGCTTAAGAAGCTAATTTGAGATGCTGGGGAAATAAAAAATTACAATGCATCTTTTTTTTTTTTTTAAACCAAGAATCTACTTTCTATGTTTTATCAACAGTGAAAAGTCAGGGGATTGATGACGAGGGGGTAACATACTGGCAAAAACATTCACAGCATCTGGAAAGCTAAAGCTAGCTATCCAGATTAAAAGTACCAGCAGCCTGACAGCTACCAGCGTTTCTCCATCTTCAAGAAATGCCACGGATGGTTGGTGAGCTGACAGAATGAGGCGCTGATTATTCCCCCTGGCTAACAGTCCATCAAAGTGCCACAGAAACACAGGAGAGAGTCGGGCAGAAACAGGAAGGCACTGAGGAAGAAGAAGCCCGGTGGACGAAATCTTAGGTGGAGCCTCGGGTAAATTTTGAGAATATTATTAATGTTGTTAAAATCTCATGGACCAGTAATACCAATTATATCTTAGATGTACTGCTGATCCTCAAAATTATATTAAAAATTTAAAACAACTACTTTAAGCTTTTAATATTTGTACCATCACAGTTTAATATACATTTAATTTAAGACCGTACTTCTCTCCTGCTTTGTCCACCATTGTTACAAGAAAAAACAAATCTCCCTTTCGACTCACAATTAATCTAGGGATAATTTACCAGATTTGTATACATCAGATTTGTCCTTTAATCCATGGAAAACATGAATTCATTTGCAGAAGTTTTTGAATTTTCAACAGCCTGTATCGCATCGTTGTGTCGTAATAATCTTCGGAGGATGCGGCCCTCGCATTTGGACATACTCACAGTAAGACTCGAACACGAGAATGAGCAAGACGAACATTAGTTATCAGCACTAATGTCAAAACAAGCTATTTATCTTAAATGCTAAAGAGACATGACCCAGAGTGTCAGCTCTTCTTGATGTGTGAATGTAGGTGTCATGACTCAAACCCCTTCATTAACACCCATGAAGCCACAGCAGGCCAGCTTTCACACCCTGCTCCAAGTAAATGAAAACCCACAAGTCTACAACACACACACTGTACTGCCGCCGTCACGTATCTACCCTCCACCCACTCTGTACACAAATACACATCCACAGCGTCTCTCCGGTGGGACTTTGGTTTCACCGTGACAACAGCCAGTCACAACGGCGCTACTACGCATCCACGAGCCAATCGCTCGCCTGCCGTCATCCGTCCCGGCCAATGAGGTGGCTCTCCGCCGGCGGCTCGTTTTCCATGAGCAGCTTTCTTTATTGTTCTGGATGAGTCTGTACTGGAGCTGCTCATTATGCCGTGGAGCGTCTGCTGCCTGAGAGCTTTTCATTAGAGGCACAGCTGTAAAGTGGACTCCCTGACGGATGGACTCCACGTCCCACCATCCATCTTCATCTGCCTCCGTCTTCAAGAGATGCCAAACAGATTCAATTACAACACTAATAAAGTCTTACATTTATGATCAGTCTGCTGAGCTGGCATGGATATGTTGCAAATGACGGTAAAACTGCAAAAGAAAACAAGAAGTGGTCAAATCTGACAAACTATATTCAGCCATACAAAAAGACAAAGTCACTACGTGACATTTTCAGCTCCACTGACTTGTATTTAGGTCAAAGAAAGGTAAGAAAATGTGGTTCTTTCAGTAGATTTGTCGCTCCCTGCCAGCAGTCGTTTACATATGAAGCAGGAAGAAAACGAGAAACAACCATGACCCAGATGAAGATGCCACATTTCCTCAGGACAATGTGAAGACATCTCGCTGAAGCCACGGCACACACCTGAGCAGTGGCCCTCGCTTTTAAAGAATCACAGCGACTGCAATGCCAAAGATCTGAGACGAAGTCAGAAATGCCTCTTACCTGACGCCGTCTGCAGGCTCATAAACACCGGGGCGTCTCTGCGAGGCTCATCGGCAGAGACCCTTATTGTCGCCAACTAGCTGCTTTTACTTACTGGAAGCGAGTAAGTGAGTGAGTCTGCCTCCTAGCAACCGCTGCCTGACAGAGAAGGTTGACGAGGTTACGTTGTCACAGGGACCACGAGTCTACACGAGAGCACGGTCTGCAGCTGAGTGAGGAAGAGGATAAGTGGCCAAGATCTGCACATTCTCCCCCCACCTGATGACAGCTAAATGATTTATATTAAACATACAAATATCACTTAAATAAAAAATAAAAAAAATGAGTGAAATGGATGGTGGTGAATAAACGACTCCTGCTGTTCTTTGTGTTTACGAGCCCATTGGGATAGAGATAATGTAATTAAATATGTAATTTAGACAAGAAAGCCTCTTGCTAAGCTCACTGATTATCTTTCAAATTACATTAAAAGACCAAAAAACATTAAAGAGGCTTCGGAGAAAGCGACTGTAGTTAAAAAATGAAAAAAAGATGGCTACTCCACTTACGTCTGATTCTAGTACCAAGACACTGGTTACATCTAGACAAAACCTTTCAGTAAACACAATTATTTTAATTGTGTGACATCACATGAGGTCGGAAGACGGTCCTCGAACGTGGCCCAGGTCAGACATCTTCAGACTGCCCATCCAGAGCAGTAGTCTTCAGATGTAGTCTAAAGGTAGTTTGCTATCTTTCCATCTCCACTGCATTGACCCCTCAACTTTCGAACATCCAAGGTCAGAAAAACTAATGCTAGTCCCAGATATCCAAGTGACCAATGAATACTTAAAAACTGCCATGTCTTTT
Source organism: Brachyrhaphis roseni (assembly GCA_903066815.1). NCBI lineage: Eukaryota > Metazoa > Chordata > Actinopteri > Cyprinodontiformes > Poeciliidae > Brachyrhaphis > Brachyrhaphis roseni. The sequence goes on from CAEFZY010058836.1 coordinate 39,560, forward strand.
GACCTGATGCTGACCTCCAAGGTCTAACCCTTTCCTCCACATTAGAAAAGGAGTGTTTTCGTTTGTTGTTGTTCTGCGTCCAGCCACTGCTGGCGAGGGAATGTCCTGAGAGGTCTATTGTCCGATCCACATGTCACGTGACTCTGAACTTCAGAATTGCCAAGCTTTACCTGCTGTATTCGTATTGTGGTGTCCCAGTTTAGAGTTACACCCAAAAGTAGGACAGACTGCAGGACAGAGCAACTTTCAGACAACCTTGGCAGAATGACAAAGCTTTTATAGTCGCCGGAGAGAGAGAGCAGGGAGAGGCAGTGAGGCAAGAAAATGTGACTGAAATGTAATCTGGGACAGAAAAGCTTCAAAAGTATCAATAAAAATTTATTTGAAGACAATGTTTTGCCAATATTCCACAGAGCAATAAAAAGATCAAGGCCCTTAAATTTTTCCGAATCAACAGATTAGTCACCTGGCAAACCTTTAAAGATTTGATCCTTGACTGGTATTTATGACCAGGGATGCTGACAAAAATCAGACATTGTTCCAAAATATCCAGTGACTGGAGCAAAGCTTTCTAAAACATCCTAAAGGTTAAGATAGACGACTGGATTTAGTCTGATCAAGCAAAACGTGCCACACCCAAGTCCTCTGGTTGCAGACTGCTTTGTTCTGGCCGCTACCGTCTCACACAAACACAAACACACACGCCCACACACACACATACAGCATACTGCATCAGAGAGGTGGCAGACTGTAGGTCACATGCTCGCCTTGCCTGACTGTCGCACTGTGAAAGTATTCAGATTCCTCTCGGATGCTGCCAGCGCTCTTCAGCAGGACGTCATTTGGCCGAGGCTCGACCGTTGCGGGCCTGCGGCCTCGGTCAATGTTTTTAAACCAGCTGAGCACTGAAATAGGAGACAAGCGCTTATTAAAAGAGCGTTTTCGCTCTAAGAGGAGGGAGAGTAGGGTGAAACAACAGTTCTTTGGTTGGAGAAGATCTTAGAGTCCGGCTGATTCTGGCTGGTGGCCAGAATCGAGTGTCAGCTTTACCGACCTTCACCAGTTCACCAGTTACTGGCGCCAAACCCAAAAATCAGACTTTTTTTCCTGGTAGTAAGCACTACCAGGTTGTCCAAGAAGGATGAGTTAAATTTTGCTATTTTCAGCACCAGTGAGATGCTTGGTAAGGAAGTTAACCCTCCTGCAGTTATAAGAGACGGGGTAATTTGGACCCAACAAGCTTTTTACTCACAGTCTGGCGGCCTCTCACTGACCCTACATGCGCTTTGATAAGTTTTTTGTGTGTGTGTGGTTTCGGGAACCGACAGTCTGACGGGACAAACCACCACCATTCCCCACCCCCTCCTGCGCATCACGCTAAATGACAGAGATATATATGGCGACAGCTAAAAATGTTTTCTACAACTTAAGATCTTATCATGTCATAGACCTGATGTTCAGTCAGAGAGAGAAACTGAGCTTTAGCAGATAACAGAAAGGATGAAGCAAAGTTATGCTATTTTACCCTCATGAAAATCCAATCTGTCTGTCATAGAACATGATGACTTTGTATATATTGACACCCTTTAAAATCTCAGACTTAAATTAAGAATCTTATCTCCAAATTTTAAAAAAAAAGCACACGAAGAATGTTGTAAAGAATTAGCTATGCTAATTGCTAATGTAAATTGCTAAGGCATTGATCATTCTCGCCTAAAAATAGTAGTAATAGTAGTAATTTGACAAATCAATTTTTTCCTAACACACACAGTGTGACGGCGACCAAGCTCTTACTGTAAAAAGATAATGAGAGATTACAGACGGCACAGGACCTAGAGTGTTTCTTACAGCTGGTTTACCCTCGCAGGCAGTTCTCACTGAGAGAAGCATGGTTGGCTTCAGAGTAGAGCGGGCCAGCTGAGCTAGATCTGTCAATCTGAGCAACAACTCCATCAATCTGCCGCCAACATAGTGAGACAAACAATGCAAGCATCAGCAGACTAACTCGCACCACCCGAACCAACTCAGCAGTGTTCTGGGGAAGTTCAAAACCCTTTGGACAGGCTTCTAAACCGGCCACCATGAGCTACAACTGACTGCAGAATCATTACATACTGAGAAACTGAATTGTTTGCACAATATATCCTCTCAACACCCTGCAATTGTTTTCTGTGGGCTCCTCAAACCAACATCCAGCTGCGACGGATCGTCATTGTTTGGGCGCTGGTTCTGTTCAGCTGCCCAGGTCTAAAGAAGAGAAATTTTCAGTAAAAATTCACTTTGAACAGATGAATAAAATACTCTAAATGCCTTCTAACTTGATCACTTCCCAGAAAGCCTCTTTCGCTCGACTTTAGTCAGTAGCCTGCAGAGTGAAGTCAGTTCTAACCCAGTGACCTTGAGGTTTTTAGGGATTCTGGATGCTGATCAAAGGCACTTTAGCGGGACAAATGACTGCTCACTTGAGATGGGGGTCATGTGGATGGAATCTTTCTTTACAAAACCACCCAGAAGTGGACGAGCAGAGGGAGACAAACAGGAAAAGAGCGAGGGGGAACTCCAGTGGGATACAATAAGGGTCTTTTTGTGTCTTTTGGCCATCGTCACAATCACTTATTGTAAATCCTGCCATTAATCATCGGTGAAAAGCTGTGCGACGAGTCAAGTAGAATATCTCATCAAATCATGGTGAAATGAAAAGTTTTGACAAAATTCGTCAAGATTATTTGGCGCAGGAAAGCAGGCCAGAAGCCAGAGTCATGACTCAAACCACCTGCCGTCTCAGTTCTCAAAGCAAAACTCTGCTTTGACCTACAGCAGTTTTGAATGGCCTAGGTCAGTGTTTCCCAATTCCAGTCCTCAAGGCCCCCTGCCCTGCATGTTTTAGGTGTTTCCCTTCCGCCACACACCTGGATTGAATATGTGGCTGATTAACAGGCTTCTGCAGGACTTGATGGTTATGCAATCATTTGAATCAGCTGCTCTGGAATAGAGGTACATCTAAAACATGCAGAGCAGGGGGCCCTGAGGACTGGAATTGGGAAGCACTGGCCTAGATAATCAACCTTTTTTGCAAGGTCGAATATCTACATGTCATGTTGAATGAATGAATTTTCAACATATTTTCCCCAAATAAAGAAAAAAGATGGGTTTATACTCTGAATAAGGCATTTTGCCCAGGAGTCATAGTGACATCAACACCCAGTTTCATCTGTTCTGATGTATATCAGGTTACTTCGGTCCATGAAGAGTTCAGTTTGTCTCAGGACTTGCTCTCTCCAGATCCGAACACCATCAACCAAGGAACTGGTTTACTGCCCAACACTTACTTTCTTTTCGTATTATGGACTTGGAAGTCAAAAATATCTTCCGGGTACGAATAATATGCAGAATCAAATGAAAAAAATGCACAGATTGTTGACCGTCATGTCAAAGTCTCTAGAACAGAAGCTACATCACTTCCAAAATCTGTACAAGATATTTTGATAGACTCAACAGATTTTGTTTTCAAAATGTGCTAAATAAGTCACCAAGTGTTGTATTATAGGTTTTTATAGCCACAATAATTATGGTTAGGAAGTAAATAGCATACGTTTCCTGTTAGTGAAAAAGAAATGATTGAATGTGCTTTGTGTAAACGCAAAAAGTAGGAACTTGATGAAGTGTCTGCATACCATGCTGCAGTTAGAGCAGTAACTCCTGGCATGTCAAACCAGGAAAGGACTGCTGCTGTTGCTTAGTTAAATGGGCTGACAGAAATGGGAACATTTGAAGTTTCTCAGTTTCGTGGACATTTTGTCAGGCGTCTGGAAGCAGAAACTTCTCATTTGCTACTCCATAGTAAATACATAAATTAACCAAGTTTCCTGTTGCCTGTCTCCAGTTTTCCAGGAAACCAACTGATGTAGTCAAAGTCTGTCAACTTCTTTCTCCTATAAAAGTAGAATACTTCTAATTTATTGATAAAAATCTGCTACTGGCCATAACAGGAACACTATTATGATCGGTTATCAATACTTGTCCAAATTTTCATACGAGTGAAAAAGGAAAAAAATAAAACAACACAATTTTCCCACCATTTTATATCAGCTTTACTTGTAGTGCCTGAAGACGATTCAACAAATGATAATATTGGTCTGCAGAGAGTGGATGAATGGTTGTTTTACATTATCATTGCCTCAAACTAACACTCTAAAACAAAAAAATATATATTAAAAAACAGAGCAATTTCTTACTGGAACATGTCTTCTGTATGTACATTAATTGCCGGTTATGTAAAACTTAAACAAAACCTTAAATCTATAGACAGATAGACTTTGAGTATTTTATACTCAAAGTGAAGATTATGATCATTTGTTTTAATCTATCTTTGAAATTCCTGAAATGTATTGTCTTATTTTTGTTTGTGGCTAAAGGAATTTCATTGTGTTGTTTTAGTAATGTTTGTAAAGGTATGATTTTGTGGTTGTGTGCCCCAGGAAGAATAGTCTCTACTTTGGTAGAGACTAATGGGGATCCTTAAACAAATGGTGCTTGAAATGTGATATTAAACTACATACAGCATCCAAGCCGGGAGACTGATCTCCAGCTGCTCGCCCCGTTGCAAGAAACACTGCTGACGGCTTCGACTCACCAATAAAGCAAGACCTGTTCAATTTGCACGACAGAAACGGTGCCTAAAGCACACTCAGCCATAGCACAAGGTTAAACGGGCACACTAAAGACAGACAATAGATTCAGAAATTCAGAGAGAACACCCCCTTACCACCAGCTTCGAACAGCTAAAAGAATAAATGGCGTAGCCACCAAACAAATCTCGTTGGAATCAAAAGCCCGAAATAGTCTGGGTCCGTCACACATGCTAGAGTGAGGAAACTCTTTTGTCGAAGGTGTGAACAGCATAAAGTATTTTAGGATCAATGCACAGCAGTGAAAGAGCAAAGAAAAAACATCTGTCTTTTTTTCTTTTTTTTGTCTTCTGTGTTTCGGTTTCTGCCGCGAACTTCAAAAACGAACAATATTTCCAAGAGCTGATGTCAGATTTAGATCAGCATGACAGGAGCAAAACCAACAGAAACTTCATTTCTGAGGGACACTGAACGCAACACACTAAATTCTGTCTTTTGATTGGTCTCTTTCCAGTCTCTTTTAGGTGTAACATTGGACCCAAAACTGCCTTTGTAACTAGAAAGGCCCACACAGATGGCAGCTGAGTTTTACATCAAGATTTCTGCTTGGAGTCTCTAACCAGATGTTTGCAAAAGCACTAAAGTAGATCATACACATAAATCTTTTCCACAGCTGCACCTACCTGTATTTCTCAAAGTAAAAAAAAAATTGCTGTATTTCTCAGTTTGGAACATGTTTTACCCAGATTTCTGTGTCAAATTTTGGCCTTTTACCATTTTGTATGGTAAAAACGCAATAAAAACCCAAGTGTTTCTAGGTAACCTTATAAAAGTACTTTGCCATATGTGACTGAGGCCTTTAATGCTTAAATTAATTTGTAACAAATTACTTTAAGTGTTTGTACAAAATGAATTTTAAAGGTCAACAGGACTGACGGTGAAAAACAGCAGATGTGATGCTAACTCACACTTTTAGCATCAATAAATTTCATAAAAGATTAAAATACTAAAGAATATGATTTTTAAAACACCCTGTTAAGATATTTTTGTCTTCTTTTGTCTCAACATCAACACATAAGCAAACCTCAGCTTGCGCTTTTTTTTTTTTTTAGTTAAGTGGCATAAGTACAATGACAGCAGGGGGTCAAAGGTTATCAATAACGGGTAGCGCACACCCTGAGATACATTAAAAACTACAGATCATCACTGCAAATTGTGAAACGTACATACTTTCTTTTTCTTTTATATATTTTTTTAAATCTAGGACATGCTAGAAAACGTGAGGCATTGATAGTAATTTATCCAAAATCAGAAATTCAACAAAAAAGAAAGCTTAGGGTTTGGAGAAACTAAATCCAGGCCCAAAACAGCATTTTGATCCTTTAGGGAA
>CAEFZY010058838.1:0-25337 GCA_903066815.1 Brachyrhaphis roseni
TATGTATTTTTTAACAAAAACAAAATAAACGAAAATCTACATTGATTAGTTTAATATTTCAATATACTACACAGTGGCAGCATTCATTTTAAAATTCGCTGTTATGAACTATGACGACCCTACTATGGTCAGTAAGTTGTAAGGTCCCACCAAAACTTAGACCAAACCTACGCCCTTGAGTATACCCCTTCCCTATTCAGGGAAACATTCACAGATGTTTCAAAAAGGCACAATCCTACCTGACACGCTATTGGCTGGCGTTTGTAAAGCATCCAATCCTTAAGTGCCACTTATTTTCCATGTTGTCGATTGGCCGTTCCACAATAAGGAAGACTGTAGATAGCTTTCACGCTAGTGCTAAGACAATTTCCACAGGGCGTTTTAGGGTATAAGTTTGTTGTTCCAACTATTAAAGTAGGCAGTTATAAGAGTTTTTAGAGATGATGAGTGGAGAACTGATCCAAACCAAAGAACAGAGTTGCAGAAGATGAATAACATGTTCAGAGACATTAGCTGGAAGGTCGTCTTTACCTGACCTAGTTCTCATTTGGAAATAGCTAGACTGGATTATTGTACTACATAATTCGCTGTTATGAACAGGATTGATGGTTTAAAAGAACCATCAATCCTAAGGTTTCTAACGTTCTCATAAGAAAAAAGGACCAAAAGAATTGTCAATATCATCACCAAGAATTGGCAAAAATGACAATTTGTATTCATTTGATAAAAAAAATTTGAGACAGCCACTGTTTATCATGTTCAAGGCAACACATCACCAGCTAAAATGAGTCTCTCTCAGATTTTAAAGGCAAATAAATGTGCAAATCATATTCAAAGCAGTGAAACGAATGTTTATACCGTGGACTCAGGGGACAACTTATACAGAGCAAACAAGGCTGAGCCTGAAGACAGCTGTGCAGAAACAGATGTCTGCAGACCTCAAAGAACTGAAGTCATGTTGTGTTCAGTCAGAAAATGACTGAGTTCATCTGCTAATGCTGGTTCTACAAACTGGTGAGTCATTCACAAGCAGAAGCTGGTAAAGACTGGCTCATTTACAGTTTTATCTTGACCTCTCTTTGGCACATTTTTTTAATTCCTGAAGATCTTTTTTCAAGTTTCTTAATGTGTAAGTTTTTTTTTTTCTCTGCTTTTGGAAGAATTATTGCAGCAGTAAGGTTGTTCCACATCTGGCCATTCCACACAGACAGGCCACCAATCCTGAAAGATGCAAGAATGTATCCCAACGACTGGCCCTCCTCAGATCATTGACTGACGTTAATCTGCTGTAATGTGGCTGCTCCATGTTTGTCAAATATCTGAGCAGAGTTGCACCAGGAGCACAACTTCCCATCAATACCATTACTTGGCCAACTTCCCTCTTAATCTGTCTCGCTCCGGTGCTGTTGGCAGTGGAGGAGAAGACTTAAAGGTGATAACAGAGTCACAGATAAAACGGACAGAGGCAACACGCACACGACGAGCAGCAGCGTGTTCAGACGGATGTGTTGGAGAGCTATTAGAGCCCGTCACAGTTGGCTTGTCACGGATCAGCTGTACACACACATTGCACAATACTAATTCTGTGCACACATACGAGCTGACAGGCCCCCCTGCTGTGGCACTGATGCAGAGACATCCCTGGCTCAGTGTTACTGACATGTACACTGCCTGCCTTCTGTGGGAATAAGACAGCAGCAGCAGGTATTTCTGATGTGCAGACTTGAGCAGTCTTCAAAGATAAGAGCTGAGGCTGAGTAGCTATGCTGCCATCTGGGTAGAAAGGAGAGAGAAGGAAACACCGGCGGTCCTTCATCCACCGGCGCTGGATACGTTTTGCTGAGACCTGCGAAAGTAACAGCGTTTTACTAACTTCTAAGAGATTGTTCCCCATCAGAAACAAACAGTTTGGTTGACAGTAAATTGACTGTGAATCAACACCAAGTATATAAAAAGGGAAAAACGCGCAGAAATGGACACTTCCTAATCAAGATCTACTCAATTTGACACAACTAAAATATGTTCAAGACTGAAACAATTTGATTCTGGCAGACTCAAGTTTCTTGTGCATTTTTAAACCTTCATTCAGAAATCCATAATTTTCCTTTCTGAAGTATAAATATGATGCGACACAAACCTATTTTTCTTAGAGTAGGTTCAAATTCAGGGTTGCATCCTTCAAAACGCAAAGACCAGAAATGAGCAGCCATGAAATTAGACAGTCCAGCTTTCAGATTTATTCTGGCCCGTACTTTGGCGTATGTCCTGTCACCTAGCAACTGTGACGGCACTAACCACAGTGAATGTACAAGGTTCATTTCACATTTAGAAAGTTCTGGTCATTTGTCGAGTCTTTTCAGATGATTCACCAGAAAAACAATTGAGACTACCAATTATATTTTAACACCTAAAGCATATTATGAAATCATGGCTGCCTAAACCCGAGCAAAAAGCTATTTTAATGACTTAAGCAAATTTTAAATGAAAACAAAAAGTCAACTAATTTATGAAAAGCAGTTCAGCTGGATTATCTACAGTACCTATACCTAAAAAAAAAATAGTTTATTTTTTATCAAGCCGAATAAATGTTTTATTTCTTACATCAGTGGCACAAAGTTCTCAAAAAAGAAATTAGAAATCAGTTACTGAAAGTTTTACAGAACCACATGGGGGGGAAAAGCAGTTATCATGCAGAGCTGGAGCAGAAGCTGCTAAAAGTGTTGCAGAAATAGTTAACTCTCAGTTCACATTATTAGAACATTATTAGAACATGAACAGGAAGTAAAATATTACATCTGCATCAAGGTTAAATGGGGAGGAATGTACATCCATCTTCTTAGAAACCAGATTAATTTATAAAGTCTTTATTGGGTCATTCAGTCTTCAGAGGAGATGATTAGTAAATATAAATAGATAAAAGTTGTCTGCATTATGAATTAGACCTTGAATATCTTGAACATTGCATATGATGATGAATGTATGAGATCAGGTGCCTGAAGAAAATCTATTTTGAAGGTTTTGACCCGAACCCTAGCAGTAGTTACACATAACAGCTACAATCAGATCTAGTCAACACTTTAATGGTAAGAGTTTATAAAGAAAGATACAACCAAATTAGGTTTTTTTTTTCACATGATTTTGCTTTTCTTTTTAAATGTATGTTAAATAAAACTCATTCAGTGCTGTGGTCAGTCTAAGGTATGCATGTGTTTGAATTAGATTGTTAATGGATTTTTTTTTTACCTTGATAACCAAATTAAATACAACTCAAAGTAACCAAACAGAAAATGTCCCACATCAAGGTTTAACACTCGCCAGGCAGGGAAATGCAGCTCAACTTTTAAGACAAATTCACACTCACTCAGTTTCACTCAGCCAAACATATTTTAACACATTTTCAGACACCACCACTACCATGTAAGATGATAAGAATGTTTCAATGAGATTTTAATTTTATCATGTAATACTGATGGTTCAAATTTCATCATAATGATCCATTGTTACTTGTATGTTACAATATATTTGAATTAAATTCATATTTTTAGACATTTTAACATAACAGAATCCCTTTCTCTGCAGTAGTTCTGTGAATCCAAAACCCTGAATTTTCATGTTTTAAACCAGATGTTGGCACATCAAATCAAGCATGTGCCTGTGACATCTGAGAGATGGAAAATTTGTTGCCTTCCAAGTCAGCAGCAGGGTCATGCGTTGCTTTTTTCCCCCTCAATGCAAAGCTGGCCAAAGCATCCAGGAGTGGCTGCAGACGTCTGGCGCCAAACATCTGTAATTTAGGAGGAATTTACGACAGGCCAGTGTGAGACGAGAAGACACTGACTGAGATGCTGGGCTGTCTCCTTAAAGAGGAGAGGAAGGAACTTCCTTTTACATAGAATATAAATGTACAGGAGAAGCCTCTGTGAATGAGTCTACATACGGAAACGGCTCCTGTTTTTAAAAACATTGCCTAGAGCAGTCTCATTTGAATGTGGTGTTTGAGAAAAAACGAAAACAGAAAGATGGAAACGCAGGAAGAGGAAAATAATGACAGAGTGAAAAAGGGACAACGATGGGGGCTCGAAATCGCTCCTCCATGAGGAAAGCAGCCATCCATCCATAATGCATCACAAGTCTCCTAGCAACAGCCAGAACCTAGCAACAGGATCTTAGCAACAGCAACAAACGGCCCCCTCTTTGTGTACTGGCCAATAAGGGCAATGTGAATCAAATTCGAGGCGCCCAATCACAAACCTCGGTGCTGCAACAAGAGTAGTGGGTGTGCTGCTTCACACGGCTCTGCTGGGCTCACCAACACAGAAAAAGTACAAACACAAACAGGAACTCAAGGTGTCAAAAGCTGTCAGGGGTCTCAATCAGTGCAAGTCCCGAAACACACACACATCCAACACGGGATGATTGGGACGCCGACACTTAGAGGGTGGAGCTTTCACACACACACACCCATGCGCACCAACACACACAAGTTTTACCAATCACTAACACTCCCACCCCTTATTCACTGTTTAATACAGAGCACTAATAAAGCAAATGATTAAACGCTGTCTGGAAACGTGTTCCACAGGGTGTTTGTTGCATTCTGGAGCTCCATGTTTCATTTCTCAGCATGAGGAAAAATAATCAGAAGATTAGAGGATGAAGTGGGCGAGTTGGTTCCTGTGAATGGATTGTAACCCCAATAAAATGTCCTGTTCATGCATCAGTCTGTACAGTCTGCTGTTAAATGATACCTCATTTAATCTCATTAACAAATGCTGCCTAGATAAATCCCAAGAATTAAGATCAACAAATTGGCTGAAAAAAAGACCCCATTGAAAAAAACAACCTCAAAATGGTTTCAAACTATCTATTAAAATAGATAGTTTTAATAGATAGTTCAGCTGTCTAAGCTAACGCTGGACAGCTTGGACAGTGGACAGCTTGGACAGTGGACAGCTTGGACAGCGTCCAGCTGGATGCTTTTATACTCAACATTCGAGGAATCCACATTTGGATGCACACTTGCGTAGACATCTGTGGTCATTTTTGTTTTATTAAATAATGGAAACAGATATTGGGTAGTGGATGTGGATAATGCTAAATATTTGCATTACTGATGAATTCAAGATCGTTGCACACAGATAAAGTGATTCATCTATGTATTTGGCCGACAGAAACATTCACTTCCTTCTCTTAGTGGGATTCCTTCATTGCAGTTCTTCTGGCTCATTCAGGATTTTATGACTCTATGATTTGTGTCACCTCTCCTCTCTCCCCTGAAACGTCCCTCAGTAGAACAGCTGATCTCTTTGAAAAGGCTCAGCAGCCATCAGTAACTCAGGCTGATTTGCAATTCAGATGCATCTCAACCAGGTGAGAGGAAAGCTTTAAATATTAAATATGCTGAAGACCAAACGTGACTCCGGCTGATTGCATCTCATGTCAGCTGGAATCTTTATTTAATTACTTATTTAGAGAGAGACTCACACTGATGTGGCTGCAAACTTTTTTTTATTGAACAAATGCATTACTGGAGATGACCTGGCAACACAGACCGTAAATATCTGTATGAATTTAAGTTAGAAAAGTTGACATGCTGGACATTTTGGTGTGAGCTTATACATTTGCCAACAGAGCACACATTTAATTTCAGATTGTAGACTTCTCTGGAGGAGAGAAACATGCAGCTCAGTGGTTGGGCTGCTTGTCATTCTGCAACACCAGAAAGATGAACTTCCGTTATTTTGGTTGTTTTGATATTTTTATTGTACTTTTTATGCCGTCCAACAAATTCTTGCATTTTAAACTATTTGCAAATCTTGGAAAATCTTAACTTTTGCTCGTTTTATTTTTACCACATAAAACAACTAATGGGTCTTGTAATGGTTGTCTTATCTTGAAGTAGTTCAAATATAATATTCAAAGGGAATCCAGGATTCCACCTGCTGCTGCTTCCTTTTCCTTTCAGTCTAAATCCACTAAACAGTGAAACTTTCTCCTGATGTAAAGTCCAAACAAGAGTTTCTTACCAGATGTTTATGATGTAATGGAGATTTGGCCTGTTTGTGACTGAGAGGTAGACTATCTTTCACTCATCCTTCCTCCATCCCTCCTCATGCTCTGCTGCAGACTCCTCCATCACTCCTCAGATAAATCTGATGCTTCCTACCGTGGGCTGACAGTTTCTTCCTAGTTGGAAAGTTTTCATTTCAGACAGTGTCAGACGGTGACTCCACTGTCCTTAACAAGTGTCTGAGTCTCTGTCAGAATTGCATCAGTCTTATTGCTGGAAACCTGCAAGTTATTTTACTCCCATCCCAGCCTAAAGCTATTCAACCAGTGGATGGCTTTACTGTAACATTGTCTTTTTTGCCAGAATGTATAACACCAAGAACTGATCAAGCTGATCAGAAAGTGGAAGAGGCTGAAACACCAGCGTCTAAGTCAAACATGAAACAAAGTTTGGCATAATCATCCAAATAAACTGCAGATTAAGCAAGCAGGCACTTTAAGGCCATCTAAAGGTTGAAGCTTCAAAGGTCTTTAAAATCTAAATGAACTGTACAAATTCACACACTTAATCTTAGCACCATTTGCCTGTGTTGCACTCTGTCAAAGTTAACCTTAAGTTAATTTAGTGAAACCTAATCACCACCTCTACATTCATGACTCGTCATTCCTGCTCTGTTTTCTCTCATCTTCTCCTTCTCGTCCTCTGAATTGATGTTTCCCTGCTTCTCTCTTCATCTCCTTGCTTGGCATAACTGCTTTTTTAATTTGGTCTCACATTAAGATCGGGGAGGAGAAAATTAATTACAAAGCATTTTGAATTATGAATTGCAGTACAGTTTTGTAACATATTGCCTCATTTCTCACTGAAGCCGAGATGAGAATCTGCAGGTATGGAAGGTGGGTGCAGTGTTCGGAGTGGTCTTCTATATTAGATTAATTTTATATTAACTCGATATCATCTTCTGACAGATGAAGGCCTTTATTCCAAAATGATATATAAATTAAAGATCAAGATTAAAAAAGTGCTAAGTGACATTCGTTATAGGCATTTTTTCTTGCTTAGCTGTAAGTTATTGCTATCTTTGACTGCAGTCATTTCCAACTTTCAGACTTTACATTGTGTTGATCTAAGATTAAAATTTAATTCAATTTAGTTTTACTATTAAAATCCCTCGTTTTGGATACACATTTCATCGTGTTTTGCTTGTTTTTACTTACAAACAAACCATAAGTAAAGATGTTACTAGACCGTACTCACTGTTTGACATTAGGTTTAGTCACCCAGAAGATGATTGAATGAAATAGAAATAGGTGGTTAAGTCAAGCAGTCTGAGTCACAAGTCCACTCACTGTGCATAAAATCTCCAGAAACACACTGCTGTCTATTCCTGCTGTGAACATGGAAGTGGATGCATCTGAAATCATTAAACAAAAAACATACAAGTTGACTCTGAAACAAATCTAAACTCATATAGTTCCTTGTTGCTGTGGCACCACTTTCATTTTATTTGCTGCTGTGGGCAGTCAGCTAGAGAGCAAAAATACAAATGTTAAAACAAAGCTTTTCACATTCTTCAGTGTTTCCAGACTACAGGAAAAGTCTGCTATTCAACTGAAGCTGCTGAGGGAATTTAGTTTTGCAGACGATCCAGCAGTTAACGTCAAGATAAACGAAGATTTGCTTCAGGGTGGCAGCATGTCTTGAGTTTGGACTTTCCCTGGACAGGATTCTTTCTTTTGCTGACATCAGAATCTATCAACTACAGGTTGTCTATGGCTTACTTTATCTAGCTTATCAATCTTAGACTTCCACCACCTCAACAAAGAGTTACAAACAAGCACATTGGTAAGACAGATACAGTCATGCAAAACAGATCTAAAGTCCTCAGATGTTGACCTGAAGCTTAAACTTCAGAAGAAGCAGCTCATTCTGACCGTTTAGACAGGAATACTTCTGGTCCACGACTCCTCATTGGTCCACTACTAAGAGAGCCGAAGCCAGACAGCTTATTGCAAACTTGTTTTAAGACCTAGGGTTTTCACGAAAGCCTAGGTCTTTGGACAGAAACCCAACTTTCACATTAAGCTTTTAGCCACTGCTTGGTGAAAAGCATCTGAGTCGATATCCAAAGCAAAACTCCTGAGACTAATGGTGTCCAGTTTCTTGTTTCCTCATAGTGGGACAGCATAGGTTGGTGCTGTCCAGTATGCTATTTTGTTTGTTTCCGTTGCAAAAGCAGGTCTTACAGTCGACCTGTTCCTAAAGTTGCAGGTTTATAGGACAATACCAGGGTGCGGTTACAATGGAGATGTTGGTGTCACACAGGACTGTCCATCTATTGGGGGACAAAACAAAGTTAGTGCTTGCAACAAGCACAAGACATACTAGTGTTTCATGTTTGTAGTCGCACTACGATGACACCGTGTTCCTAAGATTCAGACAAAAAAATTACAAATTCAGTTTCTCAGAATTGAAGAATCACATCGAAAATAAAGAAAGTTTATAATAAATAAATAAAGAGCAATCAGAGATGGGGTTGAAGGGGATCTTAGTGCTGGCAATCATGCTTGTGTATGTGCTGCTCACACTCTCTCCCTTACACTCTGCTACACTACAGCCTGTCCCCATCAGCAGAGCCTGGCACAAATGCTAAGGCTAGTTAGCATGGCCACCGATGACATTGCATAAACATTAAGTTGCATTTAGCACAGTGAGCAGCATGTAGACGTGTGTGATTGACAGCACTAGGACACTCCACTCCTCCTGGCTCTGATTGGTTGTTTTTGACCAGGAATGGTGCATTCCTTCAGATCGCATTGGACATGTTTGTAATTTTTGGTCTTTGCAGCCCTCCTCTGGCAGGGTGAGGTCAGTGTAGCTGCAAACACAGACACTCAGAAGCAGGGATGCAGGTTTGCTGAGAAATTAGACTCCCACTTTCACACTCTATACTTCTCCCGAGCCCCTTCTCCCGCCCTCCAGTCATTTACATTTATATTGAATTAGAAGCCATGGTGGAGAGCGAGTGGAGGCAGCCGAAACTGATTATAATGGGAGATTATGGGCCGACTGCACCACCATTATGTCGTGTAATTACAAAGAGCTGGGTGGGGGGGAGCAGGAGAGGGAAGGGGCTCTGAATTCCCAGATGCCAGGATCTATTTCATTTAGGGAAATACTGTCTCTCTGCTTTCTCCTCCACTTATTCTACCTGTAAATATTATACAGGGCTGAATGCCTCCTGCTGTTACATCGCTGTTTATGGGTCACAATTTATTGAAGACAAATATCACGTGAGGCACTAAGGAGGATGTGTGGATTCTCCCCTCCATAAGGTTTTTACAGCTGCAGCTCGACCCACTTTATAGCTTCATTTGATTGCATTGATCTGGTGGTGTAATGCATGTAGGATTACTGGTCATGCACTCTAGAGAGGCTCTAATGGCTTCAACATAATGTAAAGCCTGTTGGAAAAGATCATCTATTGTGTTTCTGCTTATAAACTAGGTGGCAACTTGAATGAAGAGTGTCTAGTAATTCTATTGGCAGTTTGAGTAAATTCTGTATTATGGGAGCAGTAATGGGAAGGGATGCACTGCTAACTTAAACAGGAAATTACAGGGAGCGCAAATCAATTATATGCTTACATTTAAAAAGCATCTAAGAGTTAAAAGCCAGCATATAACACTACCTAATTTACCCATCTCCCATCAAATCAAGTACAATTAACTCAATTTGCATGGATGTTTGAACAATATGTCTCACAGCACTTTTAACACCTGGACAGAAAACAACAACTGTGGGTGATGGAGTCTCATCCTGGATCATATGGAGGTGTTGCAGAAAATTAAAGGCGGATCACAAGTTATCTCTGGCAGATAATTAACACAAACCAGAAAGCAGTTGTGTAGCTAATGATAGGTTTAAAGAAGAGAAGCAAAGACAAGTCTTCCATTTTTTTCTAACCTCATTTAAAGCTTTACAGGCTTGATCAACACTGCACAGCAATGCCAATATATCAGAGTTAATCAATAAACACAAATGCTTTAAGGCCATGGGTTTAGGTTTTTCTTGAATTTATACAACCAACTAAAGTTTTTGTCCCATTACTTGTAAGTGATTTGTTTCTTGCAGTCAATTGAAAAACAAAGTAAAAAGTGTTTCATGTGGTTTTTTTTCTGCAACTTACACTTGAGTTGTTTGAGTTCTCTAATACAATGATACTTAAAAATCAAACTGCAAAACAAAAATATGTTAGCATTTAAAAACAGATCAGCCTAAAGAATCCAGATATTTTGAAAATATGTTCTGTTAAAAAGCTAAGACCATTTAATGGCATTGCATTGCTTAAACTTCCCCAATTACCTTTTTAGTTCAGGGAAGTAACCTGTAAGTACGGTAAATCTGTGTGTGTCTTAAAAATTCTGAACTTAAAATAGTTGTCTTTCTTGACTCAAGATATACACAAACAAGAACAAAAAAAACTGAACTTGGAAGAACAGGAGTACCAAAAATGTCCCGTTATGCAATTTATTTGAAAGCGATCAGATCGTCACAAAGCAGATTAGCAGCAATGCTTAAACAAAGTAAACAGTCGATGCAGAAGTTCTTGAACTTTTGACTTTAGCAGAACTGATTTAAGTCTTAAGAACAACTCCTCTGTCAGAGTTCAACTTTCTGACATTTTCCTGCTTCAGCGCATCTGATTCAGATATTTGCTCATCAATAATCAACAGGATATTCTTACAAACACACAAGATGATTTTTAATGACTTATTGCATGAACAAAGTTATTCAGGTGTGATTTTAATTTAATTTCTGATTTAAACACAAAATTGTGTTTTTTTGACGTGGGCGGAGTATCAACAAAGATTTGCACACGTTTGTAAAGGAAATGCAGCTTGTGTTACCAACTGAAGACGTGTTGTTTGATTACCTCAAGCTTGTGCACTAATGCCTCCCAAGAGCTGTACAGAGGTTACAGTATCCCAGCTTCCAGCAGACTGCTCTGCAGAATAAACTTAAGAGTTACACAAATCAATGTCCACACTGCCCGTCTTCTTTCTCTGCTTTTGTATAATGGCAGTGCAGAAGTCTTCTGGTGCTGCACAAGCTTCTGTCCTAATTGCCTTTATTGGCTGTACCTTTGAAGGTGTGAACAGACAGGGGAAGATGGCAGAGGGGATTTGACTGTGGCTGCAGTTCATTCTGCCATTCTAATGCTGAATTACACAACCATGTATTTAAACTGAACAGTGCAGTGTAACACTCCCAAAGCTCTCCAAAGGGTTGCTGTTGCTCTGACTATCAGCAGTCCAGCAGATAGAGCAGGATCTGCTGTTCATTATCTGTTCTCACTCAGGGATCATTGGATGATGTTCAAAGCAGTTAGCACATTAGAACAACATGATTTTCTCAATACCATGAGCACCCAGGAGGAAGTCTGCTCACCGCAGGAGTGTAATCATAGCATCTTATGACTCCCACATATAATATGGTAGATAATTAAACTAAAGAGCAGTCAGTAATGCTTAGGAGGGTTTCTAACTACCTACATTAGTTTGTATGTATCTAAATGGTGAGTACTGGATGAGTTCTCTCAATTCTGCAGAATAAAAGCTTCAGCAGTTCCATTATTATCTTTAAAAGCATCTGGTGGACAATCTTGCATGTTAGTCAGACATTCAAAGCAATGCAGACTCCATTAAGGTCACTTCTCCTGCATGTTGTTAGTGGTGGTTACAGTATGTGCAGGCACAAGTGAGGATAAGTGGGAACCTTTGAGTGACTGTCTTTCTTCCTTTTTTTGGTGATGTAGTTCTGAAGTTTCCTCAAGTTATGATCTACAGTGTGTTGAGTGTGTCAGTTCCTCCACAGGTTTATACATTCTCCACCAGATGAGAGAAATATGTTCTCTCTGACGGTGCGGCAAGAAAAAATGACACCATTCTGTTCCTGCAGTTTGTTCTTGACACATCATCCTGGCTGAACTTTTCTCTGCTGTGGGCTCTGACAACCACTGCGCCATTAGTCAGAAATTTGAAGTGGGCGAGGTTAGTACTCTGATTCATGCAGCAGTATGAAGGGCTCTGTGATGACTTCCCAGGAGTTTGGCTCTTGGGTTTCTTGTAAAGTATGAAATGTGCTGGCCAGAGAAACTCAAATATAAGAACAAATTTCCCTGTTCTTGCAGAATATGTGCAGACCTGAGGTCTAAGGCTGTTTCTTTACCAGAAAAGGTGGACTGCTCCTTCCAGGCAGGAGGCCAGTCTTTGCCTCATGCAGAAGAGTTAAACTACTTTAGTGTCTTTTTTGAAAGTGATGGCAGAATAAAACACAACACTGATAAATGGAGAGGAGTTTCATTTGCTGTTACGCAGACTTTGCTCCTGTCTGCTGTGGTGAAGAAAAACCTGAACATTACGTGAATCATAACCAAAAGGTCCTATTTCAAATGAGCTTCCTTTCTAAAGCATGGCAGAGGTAAAATGATGGGGTAAGGCACTTGTACTTTGACTCTTTTGCTGTTTTGTACCTTTATATATCAATGTCTATAAACAAAGCATAGAATGCAGAATCAAGAAATGACTTTAGGTCTGTTTCAATAGCAAAAACCTTTTGAGGAACCAGAGTAATTTTCTGCTCTGGATTTTCTAGCCTCTGCATTTTCACTGCAGGAAACAGAACTAAATCAGACAAGCTGGTCAGATATCTGCCTTGAAATCAGCCCTGTTAGGGAGGCGGTACTTTTTGGATAGGACCCGAACTAAACATAGAGCTTCATGGTGGGAGGATGCAAAATATTTCTCACTGGTTGAATATCCTCGGTATTTTATTTCAGTCCTCCACTGCAGGAGTTCTGCAAAAATAACATTGAAACCCTGTCACTCAAGATGAGTATCTTGTTTTACAGAGTTTGCATTCAAATGCGCTGATACAATTTGCCAACATTAGCAGAAATATTTAATTGTTAATGCATAAGCTTTTGCTTTTAGGATCTTTCCAGAGACTAAACCTTTGTTCAAACCCCTTGTAAGAGTTGTTAAATGATAATAAATATATTTTTCAGTTTTTATGTTCTGAGATGCAGACTAAAGCCCAGGACTGTTAATAATTCAAAAAAGTTAGATTAGACAGGAGCAGACACCTTATGGCAGCAGCCTACCTCAAGGTGTGGAGAGGAGAAACATCCTGCAGATCAGTGGGTGATTACTAACTTTCTCTGAGTTAAAGCTGAACAAAAGTTCAGCAAGTCCAAATTCCAACATCTGTTTAAAAAATGTGTTCACCGTAAAAGACAAATAGACTTCAGCTTATATCATTCAAATTAACTGAAAAAAGTACACTGGTAATTTAGATCCAAATGTTTTTATTTTCATTATTATTTGATAAATAAAACACAAGCCTTAAGCTTTGAGAGAGCTTTGGAAACCTTATCGTTGTTAAACTCATTCAGGATGTATTTATGTCGCATACTGTCTATTTTAAATGTGTGACAATTACAAAACATCTGCTTTAAACTGATGTGTCATTAAAAAACATCTTTATCGCATAAAAACAATCTATAGGGAGACAAACAAATTGTATAAACTGATTAATGGCGCCACCTAGTGCTTTTTTGATGTACTGAATGCAAAGCTTTCACAGCTGTCTGTAAGAACATAATCATGCAAAAATCACGGGAAAAAAAACCCCAAACGGAAATAACAATTGCACAATGCAGAACGAGATTTTTATAATAGTCAATTAGTATTAAAAAACGACCCAACATTGTGAAGGTGTAAATATAGTCAACAGCAGCAACGAGGACCGGAAGTCCCACAGTTAAACATAACCTAACTTTTTATAAGTGCTTTGATAGAAATGCCATAACAAGACATTAAACACAAACGATTAGATCATTGAATTTAAATCATTTTACATTTTTTAAACTAGGCTTGCTTTTGGAGCATAATCTAAGTTCCAAAACCTGTTGGTGGTTTTCTGTAAAGGTTTCAAAATAAAACAGGATCATAATTGTTAATGCAAAATAGATAATATTGGAAACATTAAATTTTTATATTTTTATTTTTGTTTTAAATATTTTTAAAAACTGATTGAGTAATTTGAATGCTTTAAAAATACAATTAAAACTTTTCATATTTGGACACGTAAAGTCCTAAACAAAGCCGAACTTGCTAACTTCATATTTCCACTTTTATTTTAGAGCATATACTTTTCTTTAAAAAAAAAATCTAATATATTTTTAAATCACAAATTATTGTTTTAGCAATGTTTATTTTTCATTGTTTTTATTTTTATTTTTAAAAACCATTGTTTTAAAAATATATTCATACCAAACATTTTATTTTGAAGTGGGCACATCCACCGGAAGTAAACACGTGCGTTTCCTGTTTTGCGACACTTAAAGTTTAAGGGTTCTATTTTGAACTTTTACCTCTTTAATTTTATTTTTCGCTGTAGAGAAAGCGTCGTAGCGATGAGCGCCATTATTCCTCGGATAGAGCAGCTGTCTGCTAGAGTTGTTCGGGTTCTAGGCTGCAACCCGGGCCCGATGACCCTGCAGGGAACCAACACCTACCTGGTCGGAACCGGGCAAAGGTGACTGCTGTCGACACGTTAATTCATGTTTTGGGGCTTTTATCGTTGTTTTATTTAGAAATAACCATTATGAAGTCTGAGGAACACTTCAACCAAACAAAAAACATTGAATTTCTTTCTGATTTTGGTTTCAGACGTGTGCTTATAGACACTGGAGAACCTGCTGTTCCTGAATACATCAGCAACCTGAAAAATGCTTTGGGACAATTCAGCACCAGCATCCAGGAGATCATCGTCACTCACTGGCATCACGACCACACCGGCGGAGTGGAAGATATCTGCAGAGATATAACCGGTTTGGTTTGTTTCTGTGGGTTTAAACCTGGCCGGGCTGTTTGATTCTGTTTTTAATCATTGTGTGTTCCTGCATGATTGCTTACTGAAGGGGATGAAATGAATGAAAACAGTTTTTCTATCCTGCAGGATCTGAAGTCAGGGTCAGCAAACTCCCACGCGCCACGCAGGTCACAGAAATGGCTGGAAGCAAGACGTATTCTTACCTAAAAGATGGAGATGTTATTCAGACTGAAGGAGCCACTCTCAAGTCAGTTCACATCTTTCACTGGGAATTAGCATATTGAGTAAACTAAAAAATAAGTTTCAACTTTTAAAGGTGAAACATGTTTGAATGGGAGGTCAGTTATATCTGAGCCAAATTTCTACATTTCAGAGTGCTTTTCACCCCAGGCCACACTGATGACCACATGGCCCTGGTGCTGGAGGAGGAGCGGGCTATCTTCTCCGGAGACTGCATCCTGGGCGAGGGCACGGCCGTGTTCGAGGATCTCTACGACTACATGAAGTCTCTGAAGATCCTGCTGGACACACAGGCTGACCTCATTTACCCCGGTGAGTGGAAAATTAGCTTTGGCAACATGTTTATATATATTACCCCAGAAAGTTATTCTTTGGACACGTTGCAATGTGATGTCGCAGATGCTTGAGCCCGCCCCCCATCTCCCTGCTGCGGGGCAAAAAGCTGCTCATCGAGGATGACAAGCATTGGTTTTAGCTGTTAAGTTGTTCACATAACATGTTAAATCTTAAATGTATGCGTGCTATGTAAAAGAAATAAAGGGACGCAGTGCTTTTCTACAAATTGTCAACACTCTGACAAATAGATAACAAGATCAGGAAGAAGTTTTAATCAAAAAAATAGCAAGGAAGAGAGAAGTAGGTCAGTTTTGGGATCTGTGTGTAGCATAGCCGACGCTGAGAGCAAGAAAAAAAGAATGAATGGTTTTGAGTTGTTCTTCAACAACTTTTCTGATTTAAAAAAAAAAATTTTTGGGCGCACTGCACTACATTAATAATGCCTACATCTCCAAGTTTCATTTAGTTATAACATTGTTCAACCTCAGCTGTGCGGCTACAGATGGCAAGTAAAAGAAATAGTCTTTTTGTCCTCCAGCGCTGTGTGCATGCCTGAAACCTCCATATGTAATCAGTAACATGCAATGTGTCTATACTAAACTGCTGAGAGCCAAGAACACCAAGTTTTTCACTACACCGCCGGGTGATGACAGTGTAGATAGCACTGTTTTCCTCGTGTTCCTGTGCAGGACACGGACCTGTGGTTCAGGATGCTGGCGCCAAGATCAAACACTACATCACCCACCGAGACCAAAGAGAACAACAGATCCTGGAAGCTGTTCAGGATGGAGCAGGAAAGCCTTTTTCTTCAATGGAGCTTGTAAAAATCGTCTATAAGGTCAGGAAGAATGCTTGGTCTCTTTGAAGCTTTTTATTTTAAGCTCTTGAAAGCACACAGGTGTGAGTGGTGCTAAACTCGTTATTAGAGAGCATGCTAACCATAAATAAACACATAGTCTGCATAGTCTGATTTGTCTATTATAAAACCTCACAGTTTTGCAGAACCAGAGCTGGTACAGAAATATTTAAAAACAAAAAAAGTGTAAGTGATCCAATTGTTTTTATTACAAACTTTAAAATGAAAATTACCTACTCCTCCCTGAATATTTCAAGACATTACAGGTATTATGGTGTTATTCCTACCATGTATGTATTATTTATTTTGATAAACAGACTCAATTCAGCAAAGGCTTTCAAGTTAATGTTCACACTGTCTGTATTTTACAAAGTTGGAAATATTTTCTGATGAATTTGTTTGTTTTGTTGGTGAAGGTTATCTGAACATGAATGGCCAAATGTTCATGGCCATGCCAATTTCATTCCCTACTCTGCATTGTGTTCAAAGAAACATTACATTTAACCTTTGTGCCTGTCTTTCTCCAGGACACTCCTGAAAACCTGCACCAAGCAGCAAATGTCAACCTGGTTCATCACCTCAAGAAACTGGAGAAGGAGGGCAAGATCACTTTAGGTATTTATCACTTCCTCTGCTGCAATGGCTAATGCAACAATCCATAAACCACTTCAGTTCTCATTCTGGTCTAATGCAAACATGTGTCCCTCCAGTGGATCACTCTTCTACGAGCAGCAAGTGGAGAAGTAATCTATGAAATCCAGCCAAACTTAGATGAAATAATGTAAACGCAACGTGCAACCTGAGTGATGAAAATTCATCCAGACGACGTCTGGGAATCCTTTTTGAAACCAGGTGATCACATTACAAAGTGATGTGTGTAATTGAAAGCCTGTGAATGGAAAGTATTGCATGTGTTTTTTAAACATATTGCTTTACATGTTTTTTAAAAGGGTAAACGTCTTGTATGGACCGAGCTGTTGCTTGCATCACAGATTTAAAATTAATCAAAAGGTCATTTACAACCTTAACTTGGATATCTCCTACAGAGTGAGATCCTGTCTGCTTTAATTTTCCAAGCTTCTTAAAAAATTATTTTTATCATCCATATTTTCCACCGACTTTTCCTGCCCAACCGAAAATTTGTCTTCCTCTTAACTGCTTATCAATGTTTATGCCTTCATACAGATGGATTTTGTTTTTTACAACTGTGGTTATTATTTTTTACATTACCAGTTTCTCTCCTTAACTTGGTAGATTTCGTCCCTTAACACTTGTTCTGGCCTTTGTGATGTCTGTATGAAATAGGTGAACTCGTATCCAGGTTGTCACTAGGTGGCAGCATCTGTTTAATAACCTGATCTGTCAATTATATATGAAAAAAATAAAATAAGAATCCAGTAATATAAAGTAGAGTAAAAATGTTCTATTTTTCTTGATGAGGTTGTAAATAAATAAGATTCACATTGAGACTTATTGTCTGTCTTTAATGCATGTGGTATGTGAGTTAATCTATTTTTCATTGTTAAACTAAGGTTTAACTAATTCTAATAAAATATGACATTTGGAATTTGAACAGCTGAACATGATTCCAACTAAATCATTATGAAGAACCACTATTAAGAGTTCCCTCATTGGTTCTGTTGGGTGACCTCTTGAACTTTGTGGATCTCATCTGTTTCTATATTGACTCGTTGCGCTGATGCAGTCATTCTACATGGGGACTTTCTTTGTGTCAGTGCTGCTGTTTTGAACACAAACCTTTTTAGTATTTGACTGGTGATTTTACTTAAAGTTAACAAATGTTATTATGAAAGACTTTAACGACAGAAACATGGAGAACACACAGATCGATGTACAGAAAAAAAAACAACTCTTGATGTGCTGCATTTGGATACCAGATTACAGAATTTAACGGTTCCCTGCCTCTTGGCTCCAACTTTCTCAATACTTTAAGGGAACGTATTGGGAGGTACCCTGAAAGCTAATT
Source organism: Brachyrhaphis roseni (assembly GCA_903066815.1). Lineage (NCBI taxonomy): Eukaryota > Metazoa > Chordata > Actinopteri > Cyprinodontiformes > Poeciliidae > Brachyrhaphis > Brachyrhaphis roseni. The sequence continues at coordinate 18,328 of CAEFZY010058838.1, forward strand.
GAAGATTAAAACATAACATATGTTTCCTGATATGCCTAATGGTTTCCTGATAATTACTCATAATGTTCACAGTGTGGCCTTGTGGAAACTTTCCAACAATATTCTGTGAAGATTTCAAGAGAGGTAAATGCAACTTTTGCCACAAGATCCTTGAAGAAATTTCAGGTAACATTTACTAAAAATATTCTTGTAAAGGTTAGATCCAGCAGCCATGATGTGTCTTTATGAACTCTTCCATGAGAATATATACAAGATCAGTTGTACCAATCATAACTTGACCTTCTGGGAACCTTTGAGGAATGCTCTCGAAACTAGTTTTAACACATCTAGTTTGAATTTGTAGGAACCTCCATGCAACTTTTTCTAAAAGTTGGTTGCAACAATCTTAGTGTTGGCTTTGAAGAACACAGAATGGTCCTTAAATGGCTGCAAAATGTTTGTTCCATCCTTCTCAGCTTGACCTTTAGGGAACCTTTAGAAAACATGCAGGACTGTTCCAACATACATAGAGGGACATACACATACATTCCTCCAACAACGGTTTCCTAAAAGTTTCCTTAAGTTTGATTGGCTTGAAGGAAACTGAGTGATTGTTCCCTGAAGATTGTTTGACCTTAAGGCAACTTTCTCAAGTTGTCAGTTATGACATTCAGTATTTTGTTTTCCTGAAGGTTGACTGCCACTTTTCAGAGTGACTTTTAGGGAAGTTGAGAGGTTCCTTAAAAGCCCGCAAGTTGGTTGCAACAATTGTAGGGTAGGTTGGTTTCCCCTTTCAGTTTGACTTTAGATAAATCTTAATTAAATGTTTCTCAAATCTTACAAAGATGTAGGTTTGTCACATACATGGCGTGACCTTCTGGGTAGGTACGTTTTCCTTAAATTTGGCTGCAACACAGTTATAAAAGAAACTTTCTTGATTTAACAAGATGATGCCCCTGTGTTTATTTCCCAACTATGGCAGATAAATACCTTGGTACTGTTGCAACTTCTTAGTGTGACTTTTAAGGAATTTGAGGAAGCATTCCCTAGAGGTTCCTTGTAAGTAGGTTGCTTTATAACAGTAACAGAAACTGCAGGAGTTGTTCCTAGAAGGTTGCTGAAGGGCTTTTGAAGAAATTTCTCATTTTTGTTGCTAGAAACTGACTAAAAGATTTTTAGACCAAATATACTGAAAAATTTAGGAAACTGGCTGTCTTTTATTAAGATAAAGGAAATGCCACTTAGTTTCATTAAAATTAGCAGGTTAAAAAAAAAAAAAAAATCCCAACAAAATTATTTTGCTTTGGAAAAGCAAAATGGCCCCGAAATACTTTGAACTTTGGGATTGTGGCAAAAGGTTTGTACACCTCTAACTATAATGCTTAACTGGAATATTCAGTATGACGTTCTGAATGTTATTTACTGTATTATTCAGAAGATTGGTTGCATTCACCCAGTTTGAACTTCAGGAAACTTGAGGTCGCTTGTAAGATTATATCAGTCATAAAGGAATTAGAATATAATCCTTAAAACGTTCCCTGAAGACTGACTTTGGCTTTCAGAAAATACTCTTAAATGAGTTGTTATATGTTATTTCCAACGTTCAGAATTAGAATATATATTTAATCTTTTAATATAAGCTAATGTAAATAACATAATATTCATTTACATGAATATTATGTTTTCCCTCCCGCAGCGTTTCATTTACAGCCACAAAGACTCGCTTTCTCAAGTCCAATTTTAAACTTTAGATGCAAAGAAGCGGCGTGGAGCTGAGCTGGTGGAGGAGGTGGAGGTGCAGCAGGCAGGAGGAAGAGGAGGAGGAGGAGGAGGAGGAGGGGGTCTACTAGTAAAGATAAACAGCCGAAGAGCCTCTGAGCCAGATGAACATGGCGGCTCCGGTTCTGGACGCTCCTGTCGCTCCGTCCCGCTGACCGTTACAGCAGCGACGAAGTCCCCGCTCTACAGCCGCCCATGGCACCTCAACTCCCAGGTAAGTGTCTGCTCGACCCCCCCTCTGCTCCTCCAGTCCCAGCCCCTCGGTAATTTCCAGCAGTCAGTGGTGGAGGGGCTTGTGCAAAGTGTCTGTCAGTTAACATCAAGGTTAACCTACTTTAGGCTGAATTTATTTTGTGCTGTCTGCGGCGCGACAGTAAAGAAATGACATTTATGGTACGATAATAAAGATTTAGCATGGGAATAATAAGAGCCTTCGGGAAATAACGTTTCTGACCGAGGGAAGCGGGATTTTATTTATATGCGTCGCTTTTCTCGTTGAATTCTTTCAAGTTGGATTTAATCGCTAACAAATTGAACTTGTTTGAGTTCAACATGGATGAAATATGACTGAGACGAAGACACTCATGTTTACACTTGACATCTCAAGTTATTCCGTGACAGGTTCGTTTATCTAGGACTTCCTCAAACATCTCAACCGTCAATTCACATCAACATAACTCACGACTTCCGGTTTAAGGTTTCAAAATAAAACGCGAAATAGTTCTGATCCCTAAAATTGAATAATTTTTTACGACTTCACTTAGATTGGTGTGAACAGAAATTATTATTTTTTCAGTAATTACATTCAGGAAATTAATTTAGTTTATTATTGACACATTATTCACACATTGATATATTTCAAGGGTAAAGTTATGACTTGCAGTGAAAAACCACAATTCTGCACCTCAGAAAAGTTGAATATTTCCCAAGACTGTTTAGAATTTTTAATAAAGAAATTTCTGCATTCTGACAAGTATTTCTATACTGAGTTAAGTATTTGGTTGAGGCTCTTTTTGCATCAGTGAGACTTGGCACAATAGTTCCACAGATGATCAGCCCTGGTTTTGTCTGGGACCTCTCCTCTTCCTCTTGGCAAAAAACAATAGATTCAGTATGGTGCTAAGGTTGAGGCAAGTTTTTCCACATTTGCCAAAAACCATGTTGATTCCCAGGACTTCTGGAAAACGGCAGCGTGAAAAGTCAGAAAAGTGGAACTTTTTGGGAGGTGTGCTTCCAATTTCAATTGGCATAGAATTAAAACTAAATTTGGAAAAACAACATCATAGCAAATCTGGCGGTAGTAGTTTTATAGTCTGTGTCCTATTTGCTTCTCCAGGGCCTGCATATAATTTATAGAACCATAAATTCTGCTGGCTATTCCAGGATTTCTTGAAAGAAAAAGTCTAGACATAGATTTGTGTCGCTTAACCCTAGAGAACAATTCTCCAAATGACACCAGCAAGTTCACATCTGAATAGCTCAAAGTAAACAAGTATATCAATAAAATAAAATTAACTGAGTACTTTGGAGAGGCCTAGTCAAAGTCCAGACTTAAATTCAGCTTAAATGCTGTGGTTTGACCTTCTTCAAGAAATTCAGTGTTTTTAAGGATTATTTTCATAAATACTTGTAGATTTTTATGCAGCAAGTACCTTAATATTATTCATCACTTAATATGCACTTATTTTGAAAGTACATATCCGGTGTTCCTCTAAATACAAAAGTGATTTTTATAGAGATTTGTTAGGAAGTTGCTAGAAAGCATTAATACAAAATTTAATGAAGTGTCAGGTATTTTATTATTTTACTTTATATGTAATTTTCTTTTCAATAATCTAAGTAAATCAGTAAGGACTGTGCAGAAGGAATCTCTGGACTGCTGACCCATTTGTTTATTTTAATACAACCAATAAAGACTTTATCCTCTTTTAATAAGAGGTGACAGATTTCTGCGCAGGTTTTCTGGTGTTGCTGAGAAGTCCCATGAACTCTGTTCAGAATTCACAATCCAACACGGATGTCATGTCTTAAAAACACATTTTTTTATTGATATACGACTGCATGTTTTGCATTCTTTGTGGTGGCTGGTTAAAGCTCTTCGAAGGCAATTGACATACCAAAACATAAATTATTTGCTCCGCAGAGAGTATTTTCCTGTATTTTCCCAGTGACATTCTTCCTCTCAGAATCCCATCTATCACATTGTGCTTGAATGCATTCTTGGATCATGGCATCTGATGAGGATCGTGTCACCGGCCAAACGTGTTATTCGGGTTATTACAGACTAGAAATTAAGCGCAGGTCCTGACTTATTGTTTAACTCTGAGGTTTCGCTCTGTCAGCGGAGGAACAAGAATGTGCCTGTGTTTGCTGTTGCGCTGGTCTGTTCATGTAAGAAACCTGTCAGTTTGCCTACGTGACAGGTGCCATCTGACTCGTCCGGTTGTGTTATCTTTGAGGGCTGGACTCTTGATTTAGTTTTTTAGGCTCTTTTTAAGGCCTATTTGCTCTTCCCAGCACCCAAAGGTGAACTTTGTAAAGGATTACAACATGTATAGCAGGTTTCCAGAGCCTCTTGGCGTTTAGCCTCCTGCCTTGGAGGATACCTGATTCTTCAGATGCTTTGTTCCCTTGTTAGGAATTTGGAGCAAGTGTGAACTTTGACTGTTCCACAAGATGAAAAAAAAAAAACTCTTCCACTGTTTGTTTTTGTTCAGGGATCCACCTGGATGTGACATAATTGTGTTTTCCAAATGCCTTTGGTATAATTAACCTTACTTTCACTACCAGGGTAGTAATTTCACCCTTGAAGCATGTGGTTTAGAAAAGTGCTTGTCTATTCTAAAACCAACCTGTAGTCCTGCTGGAAGAGTGCAGGAATGTACTCCAGATCAAGATCTTAACTTTAGGTTGGCAGCTTGCCCAGGGAGGGATCCTTAGTGGCTTGAATTGACTGAACCACGTGAGAGATCAAGTGACGTCCTGGCCAATGACAGACAGGCAGACAGACAGACAGGAGGAGGAAGAGCTGAGGACTGGCTGCCTGTGCAAACAGCATTATTGCAGACAGTGAAGTTATAACATTATATGGCTAATGTCTCACTGAGCCCCGTTCAATTCATCATTTTAAAGTTGGAGAAAGCATGGCACAACTACATGCCTACTAAGACATCACTGGTGATAACACAGGGTCTCATCCCAGTGGTGATGCATGGTGGTGGCAGCATCATGGTGTTGGGGTGTTTTTGTTCAGCCGAAACAGGAGAGTCAAGAGTTTATGGGAAAATCTACTGAGCTAAATTCAAGACGAATGGACACAATTTTAGCGTTAAAGACTTTTACCATTGAGTTTCAGAGAAAGACACACCACACTTTTCAGATTTTTATTTGTGAAAAGGTTGAAAATCCAAGAAAAGCTACTTTGTTTTGGTTTGTCACATACGTGTAGTGAAGTTTGTGGTCATAACATGAGAAAATATTAAAGGTTCTGTGGACATTAAACTTGGCCAAATTTACGCAATAGTTGTGTCTTTTTAGTCAAATTTTTACTGATGTAAGACAATTAGACAATACAAGTTATTGGCTTCTTGATAATAATCTGCAAACCAATCATGCTTTTAACAAGCTGCTAGCTAAACAACTGTTAAGTCACCTACGAAATACAAAAAGCACGAAAATACCTGTAGATGTAAAGTTATAATACTATAAAGACCTGGAGTAGAATCCAACACAGATTTATGATATTTACACAAAGATTTAAAGCACAAACAAATGGCATAAGAATTCATTTCTCCTGTTAAAATAACATAATGATATATTGTAAACTAGTAAATATGATGTTGATTAGTGTTTTGCCCAAGGACACTTTGATTATGGCGCTGGAAAGTTATGGATATCGGAAATATCCATAATTTTTATTCACAGTGGACACCCAACTATTCATATTTCAGTTTTTGCAGATTCAGCTTTGTATGGATTTTTCTGTGGAGTATGACTCCAAATTATTTGCGGAAAAATTAGTGGATTTTCCTAAAATATTGGAAGACATTGCAGCCTGGAAATGCAGCTAGGTGCGATGCTACGTGACATGCTATGGGCTGTCGTTTGCAAAGTTTTTGCTAAACAAAATATGGCCTGTTTATATCAAGTTTTACTAGTGAAACCTAGCACTGCAGTACAGAAGTTGCATTTATGTGTATCTAACATCTCACTGGTGTTAGGGATATCCATTTCCTGTAGTTATAGCTCACATTTAGCTTTAGTTTCCACTTTGTGATAACTTTACTTCTTCTGAAACTGCAGTTGTTTGGCTGTTAGGTGTTGTTTTTCTTTATTTTGGTATAAAGCTTTTCAGTGTATGGTGAACCACAAACCACCCTCTGCTGCCATGTGTTGGACTCTGTTAATACCAGTGTTACCACATGAAACAAAAAGTACAAACAATAAAAAAACAGCCTTATTGTAAATAACCCTAGATATGTTGAAGTTCACCATCAATTTAACTTCATTTTTATTTCCTTTTTTTCCCCAGGATTGTTGATGCATTTATAGACTGATAACCAAATTTATTATATTTTACATATTGGTCTTTTAGGGATAGTTTGGAAACAGTGCTTTCCCCAAGGACACTTTGATTATGGTGCTGTGCAAACCGCTGTGTAATCAACAACCTTGTGATTGTGAGACATCTGCAGCCACTGCCACTGCAAATTATCTTCAGGTTTAACAGAATTTCATGTTTGCTCTTTTCCTAGAAACTACTTTCCTTCTGTTTCTTATCCTCTTTACTTCACAGAGCAACATCCTCACTCCAATTGCTGAAATCCTAATAACCCATAAGCCAACATTCAAGTAAATGCATCTTTACCACACAAAAAGAGATAACTTTAGTGTGTGTGTGTGTGTGTGTGTGTGTGTGTGTGTTTCCAGGTCCACTTTGTCCATGAAGTTCCACACGTCCGGTTCATTTTTACATTTATTTAAATGTACCATGGGCGTGTGTCAGCTTGTCTGCTAATCTATGTTTGTTTACGTCCAGCCTTTCTTGCTGCCACTAACTAATCAACCGCACGCTGCCCCTGGCTTTCTGTCACGTAGCAGAGACAGTCGTCTTCCATGTCTGATCCTCCTGGGACCAAGTGCTCTAATTAACCATCACAGGCACATGCACAGACGCACTCACTCACTCACTCACTCACTCACTCACTCACTCACTCACTCACTCACTCACTCACTCACTCACTCACTCACTC
>CAEFZY010058840.1:0-59892 GCA_903066815.1 Brachyrhaphis roseni
GGTTCTTTAGGTTCTGCGGTTCCTCTCCTGATCCATTCTGTCTGATATCACACAGATATCACTAAGATTTCACTGGGAGCCACTGAACATCGCTGACACATTATTTTAACGCCCCAATTAAACGTCACTATAATTGTTTAGCCTGTAATGTGCTAAATGTCCCACTACCGTCTGTATTTCTGCCAGAGGTTTTAAGGACGGTGTAGTATTGAGTGGACATTTTAAAAAGGGTTGATAGCAGCTCAGTGCGGCTGCGCAGTGTCCGTCTCTAAGCAACCGTGACAACAACGTCATTTCGTGAGGGGGGGGTCCTATTTAGGCCCCGCAACGTCAATTTAGCTGACCTTAATATTTTCCGTCACACCCTTCTCCCCAAATCCAATCACGTTGCATTATGTGTGCGTGATTATGAAGTACTCACTGACTTAGATTATTTGTCATTGTTCAAAACTGATGACTGAGCTCAATGTATAGTTTACGCCGGGTTTTATTTTATGCGCTGCATAGATTTTATTGTGCACAGAGAATGTGCAAGCAGTGCGCAATTGCGCAGGCGCGCAGCTTAGAGGGAACAGTGGACAGGGGCATGCTCATTATGAGGGATTGCTGCAAAGGTAATGACTCACTCCAATCATTTGTACATTACTCTCAGCTGATTGTTCATGAGAAGAAATTGATGCAAAGTCAGTAACTCAATAAAATTTCCTTCGTCAGAAAACATTTTGCCAGTTAGCATAATAAAACAGAAATGATTTATTAAAAGGATAGGATTGGAGTGTATGAATTCTGAACATCTCTTTATCCGGGTAATTGTATAAATCTACGTGTTTCAATTGAATATGTTTTTGTTTTGTAAAGTGCCGTGAGGTTACATTTGCTTTTGATTGCCACCGCACAATTTTAACTTGGAATTAAAATTGACAACAGTTTTAATCCCAAATTATTTTGTTTTGCATCAGTATTTAGTGTTTGGAAAATAATCACTAAGAAAATAATGTCTGTCAGGACATTTTAATGTGAAAATGATGACAATCAGTGGCCTGTTGATGAAATACAGCCACAATTAAACCGTCAAAGGGAAAACAAAGAGAAGCAACTTATTTTTTTTAAAAAAGTTCATCTTATTATTGATATTAATATGTTACATGTTTTGGCCTCCTTACATTAACAATGCTTAACACCTCATCTTCTTAACTCGAGCCAATGTTCCTTCTCTGTTTTGCTGAACCAAGTACGCAGCATTGTGAACAGCTTTTTCTTTGATTTATGTGATAATAAGTCACTGCCAAATGTCGCGCCCTCCATATGTCAAAGCAGCAGTGTGTCTTTTAAAAAGAACCATTATAAATGATTATCCATATCATTTGGATGAGACGCAGCTCATTCCAGTTTTGGCTTTGCTTAAATCTTTTCTGGCTCATCATCATAAAACCTTTAGGAAAATCTACTTTTTGAGGTAATAGGTTTATGACCATTTAACTGAACTCTCTTAATCCATGTAAATCTTTAAAAGGATATGCTTTTATAATTTCCTGATTTAACTGCTGTGTATTTAAAGAATTTGAGAGTAAAAGTACTGGCTACAATGAGCCCTGATTATTTAAATGCAATTACAAGAGCCCACTATACACAAAACAGGCATTTCATAATTGAAGTTCCTTTTTGTTTTTTGTTTTTTTACTTGAATTACTGAGAGGAGAAACAGAGACGCAGAAATTGATCCCACATATCCAACAGAAAGAAGGATATTAGCGATTTTAATCACTTAATGTCGTGGGCATCTGCAGTTCATACAAAAATCTGGAAGTACATGGCTTCTCTTGTATTTAGAGGTCAGGAAAGATTCAGTATCCTTGTTGTCTTTCACTAAGTATAAATAAGAAAATAGTATTATATCAAAGAAACTGTAATTTGCACAGTTTGTCTTTTTATCTTAGGATGTTCTTCAGTAACAAGAAAATGACTGAAGCCTTTACTAACCACACATCGCCTAAGACATGACCCATATATCCAGGGATCAAAGTAAATCCAAAAGAAGAGTAAATATGTCCAAAAATTAATAGTATCCATGTAATATCAATGCAATTGTATCACCACTATAATCTCGCTCTAAATAAAAAATAAAAAAATGAATCAAAACTTTAATTTGAGTGCTTTGATTCAGGAAAAAATCAATGAAGAGAAACAGTTATTTTTATCAGATCTACTGCTGCCACCGTTTTTTTCGTACCCCTGCATCTAATACTTTTAATTTTGTCAACACGTATTTCCGAATCAATCCAGGCCGAGGCTTTTGATTCTTTTGATTCAAAAGAATCAAAAGAATTCTTTTGAATGTCAACCTACACTGAGGACATCATTTGGTTTCTAAGTTTAGATCTTTTTTCTTTTCCGATATTCTTCAGTGGATTTCTCAGCACTGTTTTGTTCCTTTTTTTGTGCGTTAAATAAAAGTGAAATTAATAAAAAGTAAGAAAGAATGATTGCTTTTGTAACAAAACAAATGCATAAAATTAGGCAAGCATAGACTTCTCATAAAAGCACTAAATGCAAAAAGATTTATTATCATTATCATACGATTTATTATCATAACACTCATATTTGCCAAATTAAGCTAAAATATGAGTCTAAGATGATAATAAATGAAGAGATGTTTAGGAGCTGTGCCACAAGAGTCGGCACTCTTAAAAGTGTCAAAGTTCCCATTACCACTGCGCACTGTCTCACTGCAGTAACGTAACAATAGTACACCGGAAACCACACTGTGTAGGAGAAGAGGGTGACACAAAGGGAGTGAGAGAGCATATGAGGAAAGTGACGAATGAACGAAGCGGAAGCATCATCCTGTTTTCTTTCTATTTTCTACCCTGACTCTTCTCAAGTCTGCGTTCAAACAGGTGCCAGCCAGCTGAGATTGAAGCTCAGAATGGACTACTGGGAGGGGGAGCCCGGGGGCGCCACAGAGTGACATGGGGAAATTCATTACTCTAGAGCAAATTTACTTTTTTTATTGCTTAGTCTGAATCTATTAAAATATTTCACTTCACTTTTTTGTTAAATTATGTTACCCATTTTGTGGTGTTTGCTTCTGACAATAAGCAAACACCCAAGCATTCCCCCCAAGCAACATTTAGCATGTAGAGAGCATCTACTGGCTATAATGGGGAACCTGACCCAAAAATGCAACTCCTTACTGCTTTCCATTAACACAAAGCTTTGGAGGTTCCTTTTCTTACCTTCCTCACCATCCTGTTCTCTCTCGAGGTGGCAAGATAAATATGTGTTGTCGTCCAGTCTAATAGCCAATGGGGGACTGAAAAGGGCCTGTGAGTCATGTTATATTTATACCTCAGGAAATAAGAAAGTCATGAATACCTAATTTAATTGTATTTAAATTATGTTCAGCTCTAAAAAGTAGTTTCCCCACTGAATAAGATTATGCCACTGAAATAGATTTGTTAATTTATTTGAGGCCGTTTTATGCAGCTTTACCAGATCTACCACATATCTATCCACCATTTGTGTAATCTTAGCTACCTTTTGAAAATAAAATTTCAGACTTGCTCTACTAGGGAATGCAAGGCCAACTTTTGATATTAGAGAAAGAAAATGACATAAAACAAATTGTGAAAAGTACAATAGTTTGGATAAAGAGACTGGTTTTGACACAGTGCATTTGTTCAAAACTTGTACTGTTCTGCTCTGTGTGTGTCCAGAGACCTTCAAGTATGCTGCTGATCCTCACTTTAGCTGACTGGATCCCAGCAAGAGTCTGTCCCTTTTTCTTTAAATTGCTCAGAAGAGTTGCCAGAGGTTATAGAGTGGAACTCCTGGGTGGCGGGATGCCGGAAGAATGGTGGCACCCCATGTGGCACAATGACAGGAGAAATAGAGCCGCTAGTCAAGCAAGGAATGCTTCCCTTCATGCATATCAGACCACCAAAATAGAAGCCGGACAAGTATGAAAATCACTTGGCTTCTGGTTGATTGTTGTATTCCATGACACAAGGAGGAACCACACAGAGCTAGCAAGATTTAAAAAAATGGAAGGTGTTGTGCTATCCAAAGCAATTGAGGAACACTACAGAAAAGGCAACAGACAAATAGAGAAGACGAACACCACTTTAATATGTGAACAATTAGTTTCACTTGGTAGGAAATTGTTCTTTTCATTAGTTACAGCATGTACAATCATGAAAAAATTTTAAATTATGCATTAAAGAGCCACTGACTTCTTTTGATTTTCTGGAGTTTGCCATTTGCTTCTGCGGGACGAACACGCTGCAGGTAGCTGTAAATGCAACCGTAAAAAGTCATACAAATGCAGACTTATAAAGAAACCACAGAGACAGTGATGGGGTAATGCACCTCCATGCAAAAGAATTAATTTGATTTACTGTAGTTTTGTGTGATGAATAATTGTGAATTGCAACAAAAAATTAATTGATGCTTTTAAAAATCTTTTTGAAATTCAAAATCCAAAACTCATAGCGTGCATTTCTCTTGTTCCCATTGTTTTGCTTCATAGAATCCCCTTTCCTTGTAAGTAAAGCTGAAAGTCTTTTGGCATTTGTCTCTGCCAGATAAGCACAACTATCTGAAGACTAAATTGTTTGCCCATTCTTCTTTGTAAAAAAGACTGGAAATCATCTGTTAACAGAAATGTCTTATCATAGTTTCATAATTGGATTTCGGTCTTGGTTCTGACTGGGCCATTTGAACACATGAATATTGTTTAGTCCAAACCATTATAATCTAGCAATGACTATATGTTAAAAATGTTTTTATGTACAAAATGCAAAACTCATAGCATAGCAGGTTGTATGTTTGGTCAGTAACAGAAAGTTAAGTTTATCTGCAAGGAAAGAGGGTTCTTTGACGCAATAACAATGGGAAGCGTTTAAGTTTATGTGATCAATCTCGTAAAATCCAAATGAAATACCTTAAATTTGCAGCTCTAAATTGACAAAGTGTAGAAAATGTTCAAAGATGTAAATACTTTTGTAAGCCACTGTATTTTAGATTATGGAGAACAACATGAATATTTCCAGTGCCACAGTTTGACAGCTCAATCAATTAACAATTATAAAGAGGAAACCCAAGCATGACAGGCATATTCCCCTTAGCAGTATTACCTGCCTATCAACAGAGATTATTGCTAATGATGTCCTTGTGCTTCACACTTATGGAGTAGTGGATAATAGTATCAAGTGCCTGTAAATGCTAAGCCATGAACGCCCAATGATGTTTTTCACTGCAACGTGTTGAAATGAATTGATTTAGACTACGGCTCACATTCATCTGCTGTATGAAACTGCTGCATATTGAAGTCGCAAGCTTTATTTAAACAGCGCTTGGAAGAGTAATGGTTTGACACTGAGCGCCCTTGACGTCCCTCCCACGCCATCCTCAGCGTTATCGGCTGTGTTCCAAGACCAACCTCAAGACAGTCTCCTCAGGACTGTTGCCTTAATAGGAAAGCTTTCCTCCTCTTCCTGTGTCTAGCCATCCATCCTCGGCTGTCTTTACGTCTGCCTCTTCTCCCTCCTCTCTTTCACTCCCTCCAATAATTCGTCATCTTGCCATCTCTGCCAACGTTAAGGTATGACGGTCTCTGCACCTCAGCTCGCTCTCAGAAGAAAGAGACAGCGTTGGAGTGAATGGCGTGCTTGTGCACGCATTTCTCTATCTCTCAGGAAGGAGTGAAGCTGGCAAAAGTACATAAATTTAAGAGCTAGGCAGTGTTTGTTCCTTGTAGAATGAGAGGATGAGCAGATTAGGCAGCAGACAGCACGTATACAAACTTATCATTAAATGCCAAGCTGTTACAGAAAGAGAGTAGCTGGCAGGTCAGCTGATTGTCAGAGTGAAGTGTGAGGTGATGACAAGTCCTTGTCAGAGAGACGCAGGTCAAAGCCGCAGATCCGCATCCTCAGCTGTCTGGAAGTTTATTTTCCACAGAGTTTGAAACCTGCTTTTGTCATTACAATCGTTTAAGCACCAGCACTTTGGGAGGCTCATCACTTTGCAGGTCTCAGATCTGTGGTTGTTTTGTCCCCAATCAGCCGCCAGTCTGTAATCAGTATGCTGTAACACCAGCAATAAAACAAGATAAGCACAGCTTGCCTTATGTTTGCATTGCCTCATTAGATGCAATCAAGTACAGTCCAGCTAAAAATTGCAGCTCACATTTTTTTTTTTACTCACAACTGCGCAACTGCACTTTTTTTTTCTTTATTTCCTGGCCATAAGCACTTTTCCTAAAACGCCTAAAGTCACAGAGGCCCTGAGGGAGGCTGTAGCCTAAAGGAGACGAGAGCTCATGACTTAAGGGTGTGCAAGCTAACGGATAAGGGGAAACAGAGAAGAAGAGAAAACACATAGGACAACTTTATCTTGTGACTAAGATAAAGTTGTCTCATGTGCCACTCTGGTGCTGCTGCTCTGGTTATATTGGGGAGCTTATCTGTAATTCAAAAATAAAACAGCAAAAGAAATTTGAATGAAGAAATGTCACAAATTGTTCTGTATCAATAAATGGTGCATCGGAATAGTGTGAATCATATTCTCTGGCCTCCACAGACAGCAGCACTCAAACTAATGATCACCAGTGGGAGATCTCAAGTGATGTGTTAGAAAGCTCTCCTCCACAAATGAGGGTTAGCTGTAAATTGTGAAGGGAAGATGTGCATTTGCCCAGCAACTTTACTGAGATATGCTCAGGAAAGTATTCCCGGTAGGATTGGAGCTGTATAGAGACTCCTGATGGGACAGCTTCCTACTAATGATATTTTCATATAACTTAGATAAGAGATAACTTAACTTAGGGAGACCATGTGACTCCATTATGACCATGAAGAGGTCACAAGGCTGGAATTCACTGATCTCATGAGAGCAACTTATACTTTCACAAATGTTTGTGGAAACAGTCTTACTGCACAGGTGCTTGATTTTTTTTAAAACTTGTGGCCATAGAAGTGATTAGAAAAACCAACTCAATGATTTGAATGGATGAGGAAACATTTTCAGAAGCACAGCCCATGTTGTGTGCAGGAATTGGACAGTATTCCTTGAACTATCTTTTTAGTGAACCTTTGTGATGATGATTTTCTCACTGGTAACAAGCAAATCAAAATCAGCACAAACTATCCCTTCATGTTCAACTGAAAGTCATTATCATATTCATCGACACTAAAAGCATTTTTCCTCCAAAGTGGAATCTACTGTCTGTGTTTTTGCTGCACAATCAGAAAATATCCTTGGATGAGTAACTGTGTTTTACAGCAGGTTGTAATGTCAAAGCATGATAAAAAGGCTTTAATCTTGTAATGTTACTTTCTTTTTAGAGGTGTTTACTTCAATAAGATGCAAACATTTTCAGCTACATACAAAAGCTCTGGCAGCTGTGTTTTAAAAAATATATTTTATGGGTAGTAGAAGACCAAATCTAGATAATGTTGCTCATCTCAAATTTGTCTGCATTCTGTCTATGTTCCATACTCACATATGTGCTTTGATCTTGCAAAATTCAGAATAATAGCAATCAGACTAATTTAAATCTTTCTGCTATGCTGTAATCTTCAAAATTTGGAAAAGCCCAAATGTTGACAAGCCATCATTTATAAGCCTGTTTTTGAATCTGTTTTAAGAACTTCCATATGAGTTTCATATCTCAGCGTATTATGTAAATACTTTGAAGATGGCAGCTGTTCTGCAAATCAGATATTATTTACATGACAAATCATTATTTAGCCAAATGAAAACACAGTTTTTTTCTCCAGCATACACACTTACCTCAGGTGCTGTATCCTTTGCTCTCATCTCTGATGATGACAAACTGTAAATCTATTCTTCTGACACTAAAACAAGTTAATGAAAAAATGTATGAATGAAGCAGTGCTAGCGTAGACAGGTGGTAAATATTTCATAAATAGTGGACCTTGACAAAAAAGAAAACAAAACAAAACTAGATGCTGTTCTCTTTCCTCTATCACACCTTCCATGAGGAATTATCTGTTTTCTTGTAGGATTAGCAGAGAACACTTTCTTGACAGATGCATGGATTACAGTAACTGGACAAAAACGTCAGATATTGAAATAACTTGTTTCAACATAAAATCAAAATGGTTTGGGCATGGTACAATAAAGTTGAAATAGTTCTCTCAATAAGGGAATTAGAACATTTTTATTCTAATAATACGAATCATTGGAAAGTTATTGTATAGTTATGTTTTTTGGTTGCATTTAACATAATTAGGACGTCACTCAATTAAAATAAATGTGGACATTAGAAAAAAATGTGGAACATTTTTGTAATTTGTTGGTTTCATTTGGTTGGTGGGATAATTGTTTGAGCGAGTTAATTGTCATTCGGCCAGTTAATGGGTTGGCTGCTAATTTCTTGGTTGAGTGGTTTGTCATTTTGGGGCTGGTAATTTGATCTTTTCATTTATTCATTAGTTTATTGGCTAACTGGCTGAGTAAACTGACTGGCTGGTTGTTTATTTGGTGATTGTTTGGGTCTATCAGTGTGCCATATATTACTCATATAAATCTTGTTTTAAACATCTTCCTTCCCTGGCAACAAACACAAATGATCATGTATGGTGATTAGTCGTTACAGCCAGATCTTCTACAGAAATAAACCTATTTTTGAAATGTCATTTTGATTTCACGTTCCATGTCAGGATGGTTTTCAATGTGGAAAGTTTAGAGAAAAAAATGTTAAATGTTTGGTTGTCATTTCAGGTCTTTTTATAAAATGTGGCAACTTTGTTTCATAAAATTGTGTTTTTTGCTAATGTGGATTTTAACAAAATGAGAGTAAGTTAGCAGTAAAGACAAGGAATTCAAAAATAATTTATATTATACAATTTTGGTCAAAGTGAAGGTCTTTTGTTTAGATAATGAGGCTGCTCATATTCAGTTTGTCTGTAAGATAATGCTGTCTTTTGTTGTGCCAACTATTTGTCCTATATAATATTATTCTCTGTAGACAATGCTTTGGGCTTCTTTTTCCTGTCTGTGTTACTGCAGGAAAAGTTCTGCAGCAGCACAGGGGCTTCCAGCTAATCATCTGAGTATGACAGAGAGCATACTATCATGAACCAGAGAAATGTATGAATATGCCAGGGGTAGATTCTTGCACAGTCATATTTCTGTCTTTACAAGCACCTTTCTGCTGAAATGTAAAGCCAAACTTGGATTTATTGACGTAAAGAGAAAAAAAATCTCAGTAATAAGTCACCTCATGTGGCCTCATGCTCATTTGTTGCAGACAAAGGAGAGGGGATATGGCAGATAAAGACCATAATAGAAGAGTAAGCAGTGGTCCTTTGTGGCTCACTGTGCTCTCCATGCTTAACCCAGAGCTTTCTTCCCCATGGTAAGCTCATTAAATTTATCAAGAGTGTAATAAGAAGACCTCCAACAACAATAGGACAGCTTTGTTTATCAGCTGATTTGAAGCAATAGCAGACAACCCAACTTCACTTAGAGGGAATTCAGTGGCTCGACCTTATTGTACTTTATCAATTAATCTCCTTTTGAAGCCTCACATAATTCTACTTCACAAACAACACTCTAGTGAGCGACAGTGTAGGGCTGTCTCAGTACAAAACAAAGGTCTGAGAAGAAAAGCGATTGGTTTTGGTATTGTTTCTCTGATCACATCTGTCGTGTGGCAGCAGGAGCAGCAAATAAACAGTAGACTTGTTTTTGGCTCCAACATTTGTGTTGTTTCTGCACTCCCAGTTACTGCGGTAGCAAATGGTCTGTGAATGGAAGGGGAAGCTCTGCTTTTCTGCCCCAGTTTTTCTTTCCAGTTGTTCAGTATTGTTGCCATTCATAGAGGAAATCGGGCAATTAAGCACAAAAAAGAACATTTGTAAGGATAGTTTAGTGGCGTTTTGCACAGAATATTTTCAAACATTTGAGATATTTGTTGCAATCAAAGTTTATACACAATACTTGAATAGACACCGATATTGAAGGTCTCATTGAATAATGATGGGCATGTTCTTGTATGCAGACACCAACACACACCCCCACACACCCCCACACACAGCATCATAAGGATGCAAACAAATAAAAATAAATGTCCCGGGGTCTTTGACTCTGAAGTTTCTCAAACATCTGTTTAACATAAATTAGCATTTGGAAAATAAATGTAATGTTTCGCACTGTGGTAAAGAGATGCAATGAATAAAGCATGAGGAAATGCAAAAGAGTACAACTCATTGCTCTCCTCCGATCCCCTTTCCCTCCCTTATCTGGTCCACTCTGCAGGAAAATGCTTGGACATATACAACGCGGTCCCTGTTCCCATCCAAGATGGCTCCTCCCAGTCAGCCCTATAGAGTGCTTGAATTCACATGGAAAAGTTTTTTGTTCCTCCCAACTTGAAATTTCCAGTGCAATGCAAATCTGTATCCAGCAGGCATTTGTAAAAGTGTACTGTGTCTATGCTAAGCTCTTCACAGAGCCCCTCCTAAGGCTGCGACTGCATTTTCAAAAGGCTGAAAGTCTTTCAAATATACAATGGATGGGGAAAAGGCAGCTCTTAGTGTCCGAGAAGGAGTAAACCACCAGCAGGGAGAACTGCTCAGTACTTTTGTTTTCTTAAAGTAATCACAGAGAGTTTATGTGCTTTCATGAGGACATTCACATTCTGTAGTGTGAGCAAAAAAGTAATAAACTCATGACTTTTATATAATTTTCAAGGCAATTTCCACAAGCTTTCAGATGGTAATGGACAGGAAGACAGACTGGCTAATGTGCCTCATTCATGCAATCATTTTTCTGTAGGGGTGCTGTAGTGCTGCTTACCGTACAACCTAATCATTCAAAGATGTTTCCTGTAATTCTCATCCATCACATGGTTTCCAATTACAGTTTGCTGTTTTCATATCATGTGCTTCTGACTTTGAGCACTTCCACCCAAAGGGACTCTCAGATTCGAGGTATTACCTTTCAACAACACCTGAAACTGGACTTTCCACCTCAGATTGTTCTGGAGTCCAACAAGTAAAGTGGCAGTTTCACCCTCATAATCAGGAAATGGGCTTATTTCAATGGTGGATATGAAGTCTATTTTAAAGAAGCAAAATATTGTTACCA
Source organism: Brachyrhaphis roseni (assembly GCA_903066815.1). Taxonomy (NCBI): domain Eukaryota; kingdom Metazoa; phylum Chordata; class Actinopteri; order Cyprinodontiformes; family Poeciliidae; genus Brachyrhaphis; species Brachyrhaphis roseni. The sequence goes on from CAEFZY010058840.1 coordinate 11,119, forward strand.
GCACAATAACTAAGTATCCAAAGATTATTATCATATATCAGTAAAATATTAAAAACATTTTAAAAAAAAAACAACTTTCCACTAAGCTGCAACCACTGAAAAGAGCAACATAGAGTTGATGAACATTTCAACATGTTCATCAACTCTATGAATTAAATGAATTGTGAAATAAGTTTGAATGTATTCCCAACATAGTTGCAAGATTTAGAAGAGCATAAAGTGTAAAGGTGACGTAACTGCATCTGGACCTGTGGCTGGACAAAATCACTGCATTATAGCAAAGCCACAACATTCTCAGTTTTGCTAAGTATACACTTCATCATAATCTAAATATTATTTCTATTTATTTCTATTTATTTAAAGTTACTGGATTTGGTAAACTTTTTATTAGGTTTATTTTGTTGACAATATACAGTTGTGTATTAGATGGAGGACAAGAGAGGAAAGCATTTGTTTTATTCTACAAGTATATATACTGAATGTGACTTACTGATTAACTTTTTATTGTTCTTCACAATAATATATATATATATATTTTTTTTGCATTTTATATTATCTCTACAAAGAATATTCCACTCATTACATGGAAGAAATTTGCACAATTTTAGCTTACCTTATGTTCAAAATTGTTTTTTCCAAATCCATAGCAAATACAAGAAATACTCCATCTTGCCCCATATTATCAGCTTTTCTAATGATGCAGTGGATTATATAAGCGAGAACTTTAAACTTTAGTTTATATTCACAAGAGGTGACACTGCTGTTGGAGATTCTTCAAACTGTAACTTGTGACAACAAATTTTTATTTAAGAGATGCGTATTTGTGAGTATTTAAATCAGAAATAATTTAAAAAAACGTTTTCTGTAAGTAACATTTATGAAATGAAAAGTTGTTTTTTTTTAATCTAGGAAAATAACTCGCCTTGTAAAAGGAGAATCCACAAATAACGGTAAATTCATAAATTAGTTTGGAAATGAGCCTTGTGAAACATGCAACATGAATAGCAACAGATTTTCTATGATGTTGAATAGAAAAGTAAGTACAGCCTTGGCCTCTGAACCAGTTCTTAACCAATTTCCGTATTTTTCGTCCTTCGTAAACATTTCTGAGATTTTGATGACTCTTCCACATTCAGTGAAGCTCAAAATATTTAAGCTGCTCTTACATGTTCTGCTTGATTTTAAAACTCCACACAACATGAATGTGATTTGGAATTAAATTCAGTTGGGCTTTTACAAGGCCATCTAATATCCATGGTTTTCATTCTGAATCTGTGGATGTGCCCTGAACTTTATTCACGCTGAAAAGATACATTTTTATTTCTTCCAATATTTGCACAGCTCTGCATAAGAAAGGACATGGGTTTCTTGTCCTGACAAGATCTTTGGCGATTGAAGTACGTAATACTTTCACTTCTATTCTGTTTCAAACAGTGTGGTTTTTGCCTTTGTTCGCTGAGGATCTAGTCTTGCTTTAATGTTCTCTTTGCACAGCGGACACAAAAAAGATTCTGAATCACATCCTTTGTTTATGATATTATGTGTAGACTCTTTGATACAAAAGTGCCTCTTAACACTAAAGACAGGTAATAATTAATATGTTGTGCATCAATAAGTGTGTTCTTTAAACAAACCGGTTCCACATATCTTTATACCTTCATAACTTTTCAGAAATTAAGAATGTGTAGAACCTCAATTTAAAAGTCCGACATATGTCTGGTTTATGAAATGACATATAATTAGAAAATGCCATCTGATTTCATAAAATTTCAGAAAAGCTTCCTATATTATTAGCATTTAAAGTGTAACGTCTTATTATTTTGTAAATATTTGTGTCTACAATTCTTTTTTCTCATTATCATAATTTTTGGCTAAATTCTAAAAAAAAAGTGACGATACAATCATACAGCTTAAAATGTCAAACGTCTAGTCAGTATGTAAAACTGGGTGGGGGGGGTGTAAAACAAGAAGTAAAGTTAATGTTTATAGAAAGAGAAAGACATTGCTTTGATTTTATTAAATCGTGATTTAATAAAAACACGATTTTTATTAAAACATGTTTTAATAAAAACATGATTTCAAAGAGTATTTTGACAAAAAAAATGGAGTCAGAACAATTGGAGCAAAGATGTAATCTTTGTAGTGTTGGAGATGCTTTTGTGGTGGCATGTAGGGGCCTGAGTGTGATAATGGAGATAGCTCCTGTTCACTGAGAGACTACATTATCAAAAGATGGGAAAAAGAAACTAAGCATTACACTGTGGGAAAAAGAATCAGGATATTCTGGAGAGCAACAGATATGAGATGAGGATTCCAGCCAATATGAACCTGTTGTGGATTCTGACGGCCCGTTTAGAATTAAAAAGCAAATGTTAAACAGAGGACACCTCATGTTGTGAAAAATAGTTGCATTGTTCAGCATTTGCAACACGCTTCAGATTACCTCCCTGCTTTGGGTAATAAATGTTTTCTAAAGCATGCTCCAGGAATGTGTAATTTCAAAAGATGAGAAGAGCTGGGACTTCCTGTCCAACATTTTCATATTGATTTGGATGCATAGATTCTATGAACCACAAACATAATTATGATCTTAATTATTTGTTTGCCCTTTCACAGATTTATTATTGTCTGGAGTGACTTGTAAGCAACATACTTAACTGATTGTAGCTACAGTAGCAAAACGTTTCAGTTGCCACAGTTTGATGGCTAATTATGTAGACTTGATGCAGTTTGTGATATATGGGCACATACATCTGCACTGCAACTGAAAATAAATTTTCAGTTCAAGTTAAATTTATCATCATTTATTTAGCACATGGCTTTTAAATGACCACATTGCAGAATTATATGTAACAGCATTTAAATTCTCACCACCTTCACATCCTTTCCTTGGTAATTAGGATGCAGTTGCAAACATGTCACTAATTATGCTATGCTGAATGTAACCAAGTGTAATGTTTACTCTACTTGTAAATCAGTCTTCTCTCACATCTGAGTCATACAGTGCCTTGAAAAATTAGTTATATCACTTGAACTTTATGAGCAGAGGGGCTTCATATTACAACTGCAAGTTTGTCTGATCAAATTCATATAATTTTATTTTTTCTCATTCTTCTTACTGACGCAGCATTTTATCCATCCTTTTGTTTAGTTTAGGCGCTGGTTGTTATGACAATTTCTTCCTCTGGTTTTGGTTGTTGTGTACCTGGATGCATTTTTGATCTTACTTTTTTACTTTTGGTACAGTTGTGGCAACAGGGTTGTTTTTACAACTGGGAGCACCTGATTAGCATCTCAAAGGCTCAAATAACACCTGTGCTATGACCCCAGATCTCAGAGGAGTTTAAAAGGACACTTAATGGAAGCATAGCAGAACCAACGAGCAGATAAAAGGAGGATGTTCTTCTATCTGTCCTAATGGGCAACGATCATATCCCCCGACTCCAGTTTCTCTCTACTTAGCTTTCTAATCATACTATTAGACAGAGATTTAAAGAGGAGTGGTAAAAACAAATGTGATGGATCAGCAGTGCTTGGCAACAAGTGTTAGTGACATTCAGTACATGCTATTTTGAAGTATCGCCCCTGCTGCTCTGACATTTGAGTTGTCAGCATGTAATGATACTCATGGGACTGTCTGCAAACAGAATCCTCTTCAGGATTGTTGCAACATTTAATTTCCCTTTGAATAAATAAAGTATTTTTTATATTGAATTGAGTTTGAATAAGGTTCCATTTGAGTTCTGGCTGTATGTCATGCTGGCAGTAAACTTCAAACTCTCAGGTCTTTTGAAGTCTCTAACAGGTTTTTCCCCAGCATCACCTGCTAATCAGAGCTGTGTAGGGCTACGTTTCCTTAACACATAGCGTGTGGCTTGTAGGCCCAAAACGTCAATTTCAGTTTCATCTGTCCAGAATGTATACTGTTTGTTGTGTCTTCCAAATGGCTTGTTTCAAACAGCAAACCAAACTTCTATTGGCTTTCATCATGAATATCAAAGTTGAAATTTATGATGTTGTTTGGTCAGTAATGTTCTCTGACAAATTACTAATAAATTGTATCAGATTGAATAAATGCTGGAAGCTTATGCACGTCACAATTTCTTGATTTATAAATAATATTTATGAAGAAAAGTGAGAACCGTGTGTGTGTGTGTGTATATATATATATATATATATTTACATAGTGTGTGCGTGGGTGTTTACACTTGATGGCATTGGTGTGTCACAAAATAAAAAAATAAGTGTAATTTCTTTAGTTATAATGTAACAAATGTGAAAAGTTCAAGTGGTATGAATACTGTTTACAGTTGGTTAACATTAGCATAAACAGATAATTAGTGATGTAGTCTGCCTCTTTTGGAAGACCATATGGACTAAAAACCAATCTTTTCACTCCCCTCTGCCTTGGCTAATGTGCTCTTCCTTTTTCTGACACCTACTCACTTTTCTCCACCCTGATTAGCAAGGAAATGTGATGATGTAACGTGACATATGGTGCAAGAGCAGGATTCATGGGAGGGTGGTTTAATGTGCATACTTTGAACCAGCAACTACATTCAGTGGTTCATGCAAACCTGCAAGGAATGAGCAAGGAAGTTTGTCTTCACGTCAGCTCATGCATGAAAGCTCTGTGTGCTCAACACACACCTCCTCATGCAGCATAGACATGTATGTGTATTATCAGTGCAGTACACACACTCAAATCAGCTCCCTTACAGACAAGATTAACCAATCTATCTTCATTACTCTTAATTAGAAAGACACCTTTAGGCATTGATTATGTGCGTCAGGCAGTTGTATTCCCTGGTGGGAAAAGAAAACACTGCTGAAATTTAGTAACCGATTGTTTCTTTGGACATTACATCTTTTCCCACCTATGTCATGATTGATCACTTTCTCTCTTTGCAAACTGAGTTACTAAGAGTAAACATATTGCTTTTTTTTTTTCCAACTACCTCATCGTTTCTGATTTAGATTATCTTCCCTCCCTGTCTTCTCTATTTCTGTGCTTTGATCTTGGTGATCACCTGGTCCTTTCCCGTTCTTTATCCAGCACCAAGCTAAAGTGCTGAAGACGAGATTGGACTTCAATAGAATTTCCATGGCAACAGATTTTCAATTTAACCTCCCTGATCATGTTAGTCTGACAGTTCATCCAGAGAGAGATGACTGATGTGCTGCAAACTTTGATCCTGATCCTGCTGATCTTTCAATCAGCATGAAATGATATTTTATCAGCTGACCTCCATTTTATCATTAAGCTTAGATTTTTGCTGCTTCAGTCCCTAAGGCAGCACCTTATTTTAGAGATATTATCTGAAGGCATGTAGAAAAGTCAAGCTGACTGACATTTTAGGGTTGTCGTTATACAGGTGTTTTATGAGTCTTATGAACTAACTCAGCCAAAATCAGAGTATTAGTGTCAATTAAAATCAACCATTTTTTTGCCTTTTGTTTGTGGTTATTTCACCCCCTTCAAAGAAGCTCATTCCTTCTCTACTGCTCTGGCAATATAGTTTTCCAGCTTTGATAAATCCTAAATCAAATAATTCCATAGTGTAATTTTCTTCTTTTCTTATTTTCTTGGATTAAGAGAAGTATCAGTCGATGTTATAGCCACTATTAAATTTCCTGGCTCCTTGGAGACCATCTCCTATGCTCTATGCAGATAATTGTATCTTCCGAGAAACACCATGAGATCTACACTGCTGTACATGGATCGCAAAGAGATTATTACTTATTAAGCCTTAGCAGTTGTAAAAAATACATTTTATGACAGGTTGAAATATATCCAGATATCTATAGATCACAAGTAGAGTTTTTATCAGATCTCAGTCAAATGTTGGTGTTTCAATCATAAAACACACAGATCGTCATATGACAAGTAATGATATGATACGATCTTAACGTTAAATGCTATTTTTGGATCAAGATCATTCATTGAGTGCAGTTTGCATGGCAACTGATGAAGAAAGATCTCGCCTAAGCCTTCTGACCCACCTATCTATCTCTAATATGTCACAGCTTTGGAAGAAATACAGTCTTATTAGAATCAGACTTTTCTTTAAACATTGACTTTATAAGACGGAATTTTTATCAAATGTCATGCAAGCAATTAGCTGGATTGAATATGAAACAAGTACTCAGATTTCTTACTGCAGTAGCTCTGGTTTACTTTGCCCTCTGTGCCAATCTGTCTGGCATTTGCAGATCTCTACATTTTGTTAATTTACTACAAAGAAGCTATTTAAAAAATCATCTACAAGTGGTTGAAGACATTCAGTCAAGATTTTCAATATCAGCTGAATGAATCTGAATTGCTACTCGAGTGAAATAGCATGAATGTGTGCAGTTTAGGGGTCTGTATAAGACGTTTTTTATTCAGCTATGAGAAATCAATTAACCTCTCCAGCACATCAGCTTCGCATACATCTAGTGACTGTCTGGGTGTGTGTGTGTGGGGGGGGGGGGGGTGTGGGTGTGTGTGTGTGGATGTTTCACCCTATCCATCAAAACTCTTTTTACTTTTCAAACCAACGCTTTAGTGACTTGATGTGTGTGTCATGAGTATCATGACAACAAAGACAGACAAGACTATGTCATTGTTCAAGAGTGGTGTCCTCCATCATGTGCACAAAACAATTTGACATCTTCATGCTGACACCATCCTATCTGATCTCACCACAAACTGTGAAATTATTTTTATTGAAGTCATTGAAAAAACTTGAGTTTCAGTGTTTTAAACCATCTAAATCTCCATCTTATAGATGCTATCAAAAGTATTCATGCTCATTGAACAATTTCACATTTTGTCATTTTAAGAACACAAATGGAATCTTCGATATTACTCGCCGTGACTAAGAAGTTTGGAAAAGGGTATATAGTTCCCAAGCTTTTTTTTTTTTTCAAATCTTGAAAGAATCACCTTTTCCTGTACTTGCAGTCACATACCTGCTGTTGTGTCTGTACCATATTTGCAGATTTTAAGACTTCAGTTTTTGCTCCAGCTCAATTAAATCGGATTAAGATCCGCTTAAAATACTTTTCAAGTATTGCAACTGATTAAATTTTGTTTGTCTGGACTTTCACTGGACCATTCTAACATATCTAAAACCAGGGAATCTCTGGTTTTATGTAATTCATTGTCTCACACTTTTCACACTTGTATTCAGTCACATCCATATTCTCATGAACACTGACGAGCTTTCCTGTCCTTGCTAAAGAAGAACATTTCCACGCCATCATGCTATCAGTGGGGATGTTTGTTCATTTGCTCTGTTAGTTTTCCACTGGTTTGTGAAGTGGATAAAAGTTATCCTGTCAACAGATTTTACCTACCTAGGCTAACGATCTTTGCAGCTCCTCTAATCTTGAATCTCTTGGCTGCTTATCTGATTAATGGGCTCCTTGCTGAGGCCTCCCTGTGGAGCGTAACACGAACATGTTGGCAAAATAAGTTTGTGTTCAGAACTCCAGTTGTTTCTGGATGTTCCTATAGACTCTGAAACCTGAGGAAACTGAACCTTTTATGTTGTTGTTGTCTTCTTTTTAGCATCTGGATGACAACATTTTGAATGGTTTTAGGTTACTTGGGTGTGCTCTATAAATAATGTTTGGTTGGTTGGTTGATTTTTTTTTTTCAAAATTTGTTTTTCCACTTCAACTTCTGATCTAAACATCTCAAAACTATAAAGAATTTTTGATTATAGAGAAAGACTTATTGCTGTTAAGCAAAATCTGAAGAACATTTACAAATCCTGGTTTGATATATATTTTACAAATATGGTTTTGTCAGTAATTCCTTTGCATGATATTTGCTTTTGTTCTGTAGTTTAGTCAAAAACACATCTTTACAAGAGTCTTAAACACGGATGTGTTTTGAAGGTGTTACCACCTATTTACTTGTTTATTCTTTTACTTTAATTAATTCTCAAGTTTCCTCCTTATCTTGTTCTGCCACTCATCAATTTCATCTTTCTACAGCCGAGCCACTGGATGGAGAGGAGTACCTGGACATTATAGGCATCATGAGAAACCAAGCAGGTCGTTATGAATGCAAAGCCAGCAACGATGTCGCCACACCTGATGTCAAATACGTCAACGTTGTTGTCAACTGTAAGTAGCAAGATGCTGCTGCACGTTTAATGCTTTCTGAATGCTCATGAATATTTTTTTTTCACATTTATTGTTGAATTTTATAGAGAATTAATGCAAAGTAAAGCTAAGCAAGGACTAGAGATGTGTTCAAAGTTCTGGAGCTCTCCTCTGTCGTTCCCAAAATGAAACCAGGTGGAAAAAAAGGAAGAGATGCCTTGCACTGATTGCCGCTATTACTTCTATGGCAGGTCTCACCCACCACATCATCATTTAAATAGACACTTAGAATTTCAAAAAGAGGATAATTACCTCCTTTCAGTGGTCCATATTATTACAGACTCTAGCTCTTCGGGGTTTGATAGACAGCTCATGAGGCGTCACTAAACTAATTACTCCTCAAGGTATTCAAAAATTCTCTTTGATCTGAACAAATCATATGTGGCTGTTTGCCCAAATCATACTCACACCAGGTCTGAGTGCCAGATACGAGAACATTTCAGTGTATATTAAGGTTTCTTTTGGAATTTAATCTTAAATGGAAGATGGGCATAAATCCATTTGGAAAGCTTTGCTGGCAATTGTTTGTAAAGAAATGTGTGCAATGAATACTAATATACCTGTTAAAATGGGAGGTTTGGTCAAAGGTAAATTTTTTATATCAAAACCTTAACAATCTACTTTGCTTTAGCTGATGTGTGGTACCGATGGGTTAGAACTTGATATGAGCTTTGAAGAAAGATCTGCTAAAAGACTTTCATAAAGTGCACTTGATCTTGTATCCACTTTTTATGATGGAAATGAGCTAAAAGGCTTTTTCTATAAGAAGGCAGTCTCTGACTCCATCACTGAGTTCTTAATGAAATGCCTTTGATGTTGGTTAATATTCAGTAGAATAGCTTATTAAGAGTAGTATGCTATTCCAAAATACTATGTTAAAACCTAAAGTTTTAATAAAAACTTTAAGAAATAGTTTTAATTGTGGCAATTTCTTTTTCTTTCAGATAAAATGAAATACTACAGGCAAGTGAAATTATATGTGGTTCCTACAATGTGGTTTCTTGATCTGTGAATTTGCAGATCCTCCATCCATAAGGAAAACCCAGAGCTCGGAGCCTCCAGTGGGCCGCCTGGGAACCCTGCAGTGTGAGGCTGCTGCCGTGCCCACACCGGAGTTTGAATGGTACAGAGACGACAAAAGGTACAACTTACCTCACATCTATTTTTTCCCTTTCATGTTCATCAACAGGATCTCAGCCAGCCAGCCATATGGAGCTGCATGTTCCTAATTAAGCCTAAGAAAATATTATAGGGATGTGATTAGACTGTGGAATTTGAAATGACAGAAGATAAAATTGTCCTCCTAAACCCTGGGTGTGTTGTGCTTGTGTGAATTCTTTGACATTAAGTTCAAGATAGACAGAAATATTGACATTAATAAATTGGCAGTAATTTTACAAAACCAAATTGCATTGGAAACAATTCGTCACAGATACTCCAAACAAATATTAATTTCAATTTTATGACATTCTAAATACAGATTAGTATGAACATCTATTAAATAGATAAAACAAAACACACAAAATACAATAAAGTGGAAAACTATAAAGGACATAATGTTAACAGCCGTTTAGCATGTTGACATCTTCTGGCAGAAAGCTGTTTAGCAGGCTGGTGGTTCTGCTGTTGGATATGGAATACCATTCATGGAGCTATTCTGAAACTGCACCGGGAAAGAGGGTAGGAACAGTGACAGTTTCAGTTCCCGTCACCACCTTCTGTAGGAATCTGTTGCCTGCAGCTGCAGTACCTTCTTGAAAAGCAGCATGTGAACACACCCTCAACCACAGATTTGCAGAATGCTGTTTGGGTGCTGATATTGAGTGACATTTGTTCCAGTATCCTTAGAAAATGCACTTTCTGCTGGCACTGTTTCACAATCAAGTTGAAGTCAGAGCTCTGTTTTCTGAGGACAATGGTTGGTAGCTGCCTACGTTTTCAACTGGTGTTGCTGTTTCCAAGTAGTGCAGGTTGTGTCATTTAGAGGACAATATTTTTTTTCAGCCTATAATGTTTAAAACCTTTTGCACCTTTTGGTCAACATGCAAAAAGAGTGACATGTCATATCACTTTGAACATACTATCCCCACTGTCAAATATGGTGGTAGCAGCATCATGCTCTGGGGTTACTTCTCTTCAGCAAGGATAGGAAACATGGTCAAAGTTGAATGGAGCTAAATACGGGGCAGTCTCGGAAGAAAACCTTATGGAGTCTACAGAAGACTCCAACAGCTGAACAACCACCCCAAACAAAAAGCCAGTCTACAATGGAGTAGTTGAAAACAAAACATATTCATGTGTTAGACAGACACAGTCAAAGTCTAGACTTAGACTCAATTGGGAATCTGTGGCAAGATCGAAAAATTGCTGTTCACAAATGTGTTCAGTTTAATCTGACTTATCTTGAGCTGTTTTACAAAGAAGAATGTGTCATTTTCAGTCACTAAATGTGCAAAGCTGGTATAGACATATCCTAAAAGACTTGCAACTGTAACTGCAGCAAAAGGTGGTTCCACAAAGTATTGACTCAGGGGAGCTGAATACTTTTGCACACCACAGTTTTTAGTTTTTTATTTGTAAAAAATCTTTTGTATCATGTATAATCTTTTTTCCCACTTCACAATTGCATACCACTTTGTGTTGTTTTTTCACATAAAATTCCAAAGAAACATATTTATGTTTGTGGTTGTAATGTGACAAAATACAGAAAAATTGAAGTGGTATGCTTTTGCAAGCCACTGTGTAAGTAAATAAATTTCCCTTCTGTGATCAATAAAATATTCATCCATCAATTCCGTCCACAGCTAAGGTCCAGTAATCTCTTCTGTCTTGGCACACTTCAGCCCTTTACATCCATTGTATTTGATGTGTGTTCTTTTATAGGCTCAATTTGCCTTAAGGATGTTATGTCTTGAAAAGTACTGTTTGTGACAGATATGTGATGGCTTTTTGCAGAAACGACGTAGAAGTGACCTGAACAAGAGGTCCCCAACTCCAATCTTTAAGATCTACTAATCCTGATTCTTTTAGGCCCCGTCTACACAGAGATGGTTTTAGGTCTGTCTGCAAAGTCTAGGCTGTTGATCCACATGGATTGAGCATCTTGGGAGATGAGAAATTATCATTTTTGAAATCGGTTTCCAGTGGACAAATTTCAAAATGCTCGCTTTATGTTTCCGTGTGGCCATGTGAGTCGTAGCTTTTTTTTTTAAATGATGAAATTGAAGCTTTATCTCTCTCTATCTAAGATGCACCTGACTCTGACAAAATAACAAATACGACATAATTCAGTGTTTTTTGTGTCGTTCTCTGGCAGTTTTACAGTGCCACCAATTGGCCTGGCATATCTCCTACATAATTTTCTGTGGCGCTGCAACTTGTGTGGACACACATTGTTGTAGAAATATTTTTTGCAAAATTACAAAAATACAGATGCATCCTACTGTTACTATACCTGAATCATTTGAATCAACTGTTACTGGACCACTGCAGAGCTGAATGACATGCTAAGAAGAGAATCCAGGTGTGTTGAAGCAGGGATGCAGATGAATGTTACAGGTCAATAGCGCTCCAAGACTGGACATGGAGACCTAGACTGACTTCCCTAGAGTTAGAGAGAAAACAATATGTTAGCTATTGACAGGCAGAATTGTTTAGCATACATAGCTACATTTATTTATCTTTAACAGTAAGTTACTTACTTGTACAATACTTAGTACCTTATTAAATACTGTAGTGCCTCCTATGTTGCAGTGTTTGTCTAAAATACTTGCTTTCACTGTTTTTTGAGTTTCAGTAGCTTTTCTTGCATATTGCCCTGTGTTGATTTATCGTTAACTTCCATATATAGCAGAAACTTAATCACTCTACTGCCAGCTCTACACATTTTTTGTGTCTCTTTGTCCATTGCTTATAATTGGATCTTTTCCTTCTCTTTCTCAAGTCTTAATAGACAATAGAACCGTAGTGGTCCCATTGTAATGTAGGATGAAATCATCATTGTAGTTCAATAATGACTAATCACCCACTTCAGCTCTCCCTTGGCTGTTAGTCTCTTAATTGAATGCTATTACTTGGGAAGGAGTGGATTTTTTTTGACATTCTTTATTGAAGAGACAAAGGACAGATCATCCGTCTTGTTGTAACCAATTGTTTCATGAAGTACTGCAACTAAAAGTCTCTTCCTTCATAAATCAATGAAAACACAAATCAAGCTACTCGAGTTCCGTGCCATATTCCAAATTGTGTTACCAGCCACATGTCCATTAGAAAGCCATCAATTCAAGTCTCATGCATCTGTCTAAAAATACTGGAATACAATCGAAATGAAATGATGTTCAAAGGTAATGACATTCAAGTTGTTTCAATTCAGCACTTGACTCTCAACAACCTGAGACATTTTGCTCATTTGCGGTAAACTCACCTCCCGCCTCCTTGTGCTAGGAAAGCTTTGGCCTCTGTGGATAATAATAATAAAAAAAAAGAAATCAATGATGTGTAATTTCTCTCATCCCCCTGCTACAGCACGAAAAGTTTACCGAAGATAGCAAGGAAATATTAGAGCAGTCACAAGTGTTATCAGAGACTTGGTCTCCAAAGTAATAGGCCTATCACGTCTGAGCTTGAAAGGGAAGATTTATGGTCGCTGAAATATTTTTGCATTATCTGTTGTTTGCAACCTTCATCTATCTCAGTGGTTTTATCCCCTGGAGGATTCTGGCTCTGTGCCTCTTCATGGCAACTCAGCTCCCTCTCTGCCAGTGGAAAGTGTTATTCCTCTTTCTCCTTGGATGATGATCCTAATGCACCATAAAACTGCAATTTAGCCATGGTTGGCTTCCTAATTTTATACGTCTTCTGCAAGAACCAAAGTTAATGCTCTGTAGCATATTCTGTCTTCTTTACCTGATTCTAAAGGTGATGTCTTGCTCATGAGCTTGCACGGTTCGTCGGTTTAACTTCACGAACACAAAGGTCATCGGTAAAATTGGCATTTCTATTGCCGTTTAATGATGCTGTCAAAATTTTGCAGAAGTTAAAAGTGATATATTTAAAAGTTGACACTTTTCATTACAGCGTTTGATTTCCTATAAAGATGTACTACTGTGGACATTTTGATGCCAGCTCCTATCCAATCCAAACTCAGATTTAACACAACCACGCTGGATCATCTAAATTGCAACCAAGACAGCATTAAAGGGATGTTAAAACTGAACACACACAGACACTTTTACTAAGGCACATCCAACTTTTACATTGTAAAGGAGCTCTTTCTAGCTCTTTCAATTTGACTTTCTGTGAAAAATGCATTTGACAGTGACAACACCTATTTTCAAACATTTTCTACTGCTGGTCAATAATCACTTAAACTTAACTGCTGCTAAAATCACCTATAGAATACCACAGAACACAACATTTGCAATATACAGGTTTATCTCAAAAACCTTGAACATTGTGAAAGTTTTGCCTGCAGATTAAACAGGCAGTGTTACGTAAAAGCAACATTTTGTGTGTTTTGCATTGTGTTATAATGTTATTTCTTCATCAGAAACCTGCATGGACTGTTGCTGTGATCCTTTCATGCATGTTTGAGAAATCCTTTAATATCCTGTGGGACAAAATAATTGTTGGAACCGAGCGCTGCCTTCGAGGACGAAGCTCCTCCTCAGAGCTGCAGTTTCCAAGTTTCTGAGCTTTCGCCTTACAGAGCACCAGCAACTTTTAGAAAACACTTGGTAGAACTATACATATGCTGAGCTCATTATACAAGCTACTTCTCAAAGAAATGCTGGTAAAAACATTGTTAATGTATTAATAGAGGAGCAGTGTTGTAATGGCTTCCGGATAGCAGAGTGTCAGAAAGAGCTGATTTTAAATCACAAATTCAAATTTCTTTTTGACATATGCTGCATTTGGTAACATTTTATTTGAAGGGGTGTTCATAAGACTGACATGACACTGGCATAAATATGTCATAACATCAGTTATGAACATGAAGAAGTCTTTATTAATGTTTATAACTGTAGTCATGAAATGTCATTCTGTAAATAATTACACTTTTAATGCAAAGTTGCTTTAAAAGTTGCATTAAAAGTCAATTGAATGTGTCAACTTATACCAACTGAAGATAATATAGTTAATATATTGTAGTATAAAACGGCACTATGTGGCTATAAATCACATACTGATTTTTAAACAAAAACTACATATCAATATCAGGTAGTAAAGCTAATAATAATAACTTCAATAGTTACTAAGTAGCTAAATAACTTTCAATTCAGGAACTATCCCTTCAGAACAGTAATTTCCTGGCTGCACTTCCAGTAGAAGTATTGTTTCACCCGCCGCAGTTTGAAGAACGACGCAGCACTGGAAGTTTTCCTTTGGGACCTTTGTCATTAATATGCTGCACATAAGGAATCAGGAGATGTTAACAAGGTTGAGTCTTGACTGCCCCGTTATCTTCCATCTGCCTGTCATGTTTGTTAAAGTAATGCCTATATGAGCCATTTATTTGAGCTGTGAATCAGTTAACAGCTTTATGTTCTTCACCAAGCCACCTTTTGCTTTAGGGCCTGAAGGGTTCGACAACTGATTGACTTGAAACTAACAGTTTGCCAGTACTGCATTATCCGTTTGTTGGAGTATTTAGTCTTATGAAATATGGAGGTATAATATTTCCTAGCGGTTTTGTTCACTTTATTTCAAGCTTTCCTTTCCACCCCCTGTCCTTAACTTATTTTGTTTTTAATAATCAAATAATTCTGAGATAGGATGATAATGTTTGGTCAAATGTTTTCACTTCACCAGAGTTGAAAATTTCATTTTCCACAAAAGAAGGCAGAAATAATTGAACAATCACATTATTAGAGAACACACAATTAGAGAAAGTACCAATCCAGCTTAATCACTTTCATTTTTGTGACACATTAAATGAAAAGTTAGCTTTTTGTAACATGTAGAAAGCCTTTGCTCTTTTTTTTTCCTCATTTTCCTATTTTGCTCTGCCACTTTGACTTGGAACTGTAACATATAAGACATTTGTGTGCTCTTCTTTTAGACTGTTTTAGTTTTGAAAAATATATTTTATCAGAAACAAAAAATAAAAAGTTCCCAGTCTTTTAATTCAACTCTATTAGATCTTGTGTGGGTGAGTTTATAAACTGAATAAGCTTTTAACACAGGGTCATCACATTTCATTCAGAAAATAAAAACATTTGCTATGAAATTATGCCCTTACAGGTAAAAAAAAAAAAAAAGAATAGCTAAATAAAAGCTTTTGTTCTTGTCAAGGTTTTTATTGACACCTCTGCTGATAATTACAGTTCTAGAAATACAGATTTTTATAAAAGCTTTTTTCTGCATCTTTTTCTTTCAAATAAAACTTCCGGAAGCTCTCAGAAATATTCCAGAGTTTCAACCAAATGTCTACCCCCTGCATAGATTAGAAATCATATTTATTCCTGAAGACCATATTCTAAAAGTCACACCAGATGTCACCAAAAGTACTTTTCTGGAGAAAAAAGAATGACAAAATTTTTTACCTTGAACATAATAACAGCAGATCTTTCATACCCCAACGTGGTATTTAGAGCAGGTATGCACAAATACAGCTGTCATGCCAGATTATATTATATTATCTTATAATTGGAGTTAATTGTTTCTCTTCTACTCTTGTACTTTAAAACAGCTTTTGTTTCTGATTCAACAACAAAATGTATGCGGAGAATGAGAAATTTTCATTGTGGCCTTGACATATAACATATGCAAAACCAAAAGGTGCCTTTTTTTCTTTTTTTTTTTGCAATGTTATGACATAATTGGAAGTTTTTAAAGCTGGCAAAGCAAACTCTCTAGATTTGGAACAAGCGGCTTGGCACAAGCATGTGAGCAAATGCTGGTGTGCAGAGCACTGAGCATAGAGGCTTAACTCAGCTGTGTCTGTGTGCATCTCCACCTTCAGTCTGTCTCACACGAATTCGTGGACCCCCTCAGGCGATAAAGCCCAGCTCGTGCTCTAAAACAGAAATGAATCATGACTTCACAGCATCTCCCACAGCGCAACAATCTGAGAGCCCACAGCACATAAATAATTGGTTTACCTCAGAGGGCTGAGCATCATCTTAAATCAGCAGGCTGTGGGTGATAACTCATAGATACTTGATGCCATAATGATGATTTAATAATGTGATAAGGTCCAGAGCAAACTGTCATAAATGTGAGGGAATTTTCAATTAATTTTTGGTCAAATCTCTCCATTCACACAGAAACCTGCCTATGTACTTACACCACTTAATGTCTTTCACATTTTATTATCTTAAAGTAAAAAAATTCTGTGTTTTATTGGGATTTTCTCTGAATCACCATAAGTGAAAGGCAAAGGATGCAAGGTTTGCAAAATTTCTACAGATAAAAATCTGAAAAGTCCAGCATGCATTTAATTTTGCTGCAATTGCAGGAAAAAACACTTTTGGTGCCCGTCTTCACAGTGTATCCACATCTACAAACTAGTTTTATTCTGTCAACTGCAGAAACAATCGTGCAAATATGAAACACCTCAACCAAAAAAAGTTTCAGACGTTTGTCACCCAATAATCAAATGTCTGCAATTTCTCCTAACCATATCTTGTGCCACCTGATATAAAGTGTCTTCTTCCACAATTATTCTACATTTAGATTCTTCCATTTTCTTACCAGCTATGAATAGCTTTACTTTTCTTGCTAGAAAAAAGTTTCCCTTCAGTATGATGCTGCCAGTGTTATGTTTCATGAAGGGAATTGTCTTTTTCAGGCCGATATAGAGTGTTAGTTTTCCACCACACAAATAATTTTGTGTTCCGGCTTATGGTGTTCAGGCTTATACTTATGGTCTCAACTGACCAGAGCACCTTGTTTCCACATCTTTGATGTGCAGAATGGACCTTCATCTGATCTTTTATTGAACAATAGTTTTGCATTTTGCTTTTTTTTTTTCCAGGAGAATCAGGATAATGGCTCCATGCATGCAATACTTTTTTAAATTCTTATTTGTGAAAAAAATTCTAATGTGAAAAGGTTAAAGCTTTTTTTTTTTAAGACACCAAACGTCTGACTTGAAGAATTTTCAAATAGAGCTGTCAGCTAATGTGACAGACAGATACATTTGTTTTTTTGTCAGCCGATAGACAACTGTCACTACCCATGGACCATTTTCAATCATCCCTGGGTTTTGACTCTCAGCAGGACTCTCCACTTGATTACATTTATCATCAGCCTTGAATCTTAACAGACTTGTCACATTCCCTGGCAGTGATAACCTACTTTCAATGCTCCTGCACATTGCACAATCAAATCTGTCCATCTGATGATTCGCTCTAGTGTTTCATCTGCACTGGCCCAGGACCGCAGTCCTGCGCTCACGCTGCGCGCTGTCCGCCAAATTGAGAGGTCAAATCATTTTGGTCTGAAGTTTAATGTTGCACAGCAGCTATGTGAGGCAGGCGTAAAACGCTGAAAGACATCCAGTAGCGCTCTGCTGCCCTCTGCCTGTGGAGAAAGATATCAATCTCTTAAAAGCACTGCACTGACAAATAAACAAAAAAATGAGCACAGTTTCTGGCAACGTTTTCGATGAAAAGTTACAGTCTTGTTCTATATTAAGAAGCTGGCAAAAATGCAGGGATATATGTAAGGATACATTTTAAATCCTTACAATGTAAAAGTGAAGATTGTAGATTAGAAAAGTGGACCAAAGGAAGTAACACTGAGCTTGCTGAAAGCTGAACTGAAGATAAAGGACTTGGCTTTCTGCTCTTAAATAAATAACCTTTGTATCACTAATTAGAACAAAAGACTTACACTCTGACAACAAAAGAAAGTTCTTTCATCCTCTTTAGGTCAGTTTACCCCCTCGCTGCTGCATCACTATCATCAATTGTAATCTTTTGTGAAAGCAGCTGTTTGCTCTCGGCTCCCTGCAGCTCTGCGTATTATCTGGTTTTCTCGGTGGGCAGAAAGGCCTTTTTAATAGTGCAGTCACTTCTCATGAAAAAGCACCGGCGAATATATCTGCTGCTGCTGCTTCTGGCCTTATCTTTGCAGCCGAGAGGTTTGCTTTTAGATGAAGCGCGGGGCACTGCTGGAGCACTTGGCCTCTCTTCGTGCTCTCTCTTTGACTTTCAAACACAAATGCGCTCGCCGCCTCCGTTCCCAAGGTGTCCCCATGGTAAGGGCTTCAGCACTTTATCAAGTTCCCCTGCTCCCGTGTGCCGAATTATGCTGCTCTATGATGTGAGTTTCCCTTTTTATGTTAATACTTTCTATCAACCCAGCATGCGTCAGCACAAACGTCTCGCTCTCCTGCTCAAATTCCGATTACCAATTACACAGGCTTAAGCAGGATTAAGTTGAGACGCCTGAAATGAACTTCACCTCGTTCAAGATGTGAAAGACTTCGAGGACAAGCAGAATGTATCGTGCATCTTTTCATAAAAATACTTTTATTTGAGTATGATAATTACGGGAATGGTTTTCAGTGAGTTATACACTTTTACTGAAGCATATTTCCAGAGGCATGTTGAGTTTTTAATTTGCTGCAAACTGGACTCAAAGTAGACAAAGTCGTTCGTATATGGTTTTAATTTTCACATTTTGTCAAATTAAAGCCATATATAAAAAATATGAATTAAACTCTGAAAAGTTTGCTTTGCATATATGAATAATTGCCTTCAGAAATCACATAAATAGTGAGCATGTCTTAGTATAAATCCAGCTGTTCTGTGAAGCATCGGAGGTTTGTTAGAAAATGTTGGTGAACATAAAGCATCACAAAGAACAAGGATCACAGCCAACAGGTCAAAAGGAAAGTTCTGGAGGAGTATAATATTCAAAGTGTAGAACATTTCACAGAGTTTTGTTCAATTCATTATCCAAGAATAGAGTCTGCCGTATCTGCACCCCACTCCATTCACACCCTTTCACACTTTACCCTTTTATTACATTTTAAAATTAATCCTGAGCAACAAAATTTGGCTTTTTTAACAAAATAATTTACTATAAAATCCCTTTAATGTCAAATTGAACACTGATTTCTACAATATAAGGGCAATTAAATACAAATATTTAATTGTATTTAAATACAATTGAATGTTAAAAAAAAGTGATTGCATAAATATTTATCCCCTTCAAATCAGTATGTGGTAGATAGATCATAGCATGGCGTCTGTGTGGACAGATCTCAGTCATGCTACACATCTTAACGCTGCAGTTTTACTCCATTCTTCCTGGCAAAGGAAGTCCAGCCACAAATTCTCAATTGAATTGTGGTCTGGTCTTTGACTGGGCCACTCGAGAACATCCACTTTCATTTCTGTATAGCTTTAGCTGGATGCTCAGAATGAGCTGCCGCCACCATGCTTCACAGTGGACATGGTGTGTTTGTGGTGAAGTGGAGTGTTATGTGTCTGTCAAACAGAGTTTCTCATCTGATGTCCAACAAAACTATATTTTGATCTAGTTACTACCCAACTCTGTTGAATAATAATTGTGAATATTGTGTAGAAATCAGTTTTCACTTTTAACATATATATGTTTTTTAAATTCTTGGTATAAAAAAAAAAAAAGCCAAAAATTTATTGTGATTAATTTGTAAAATCAATGAAAAGGGTAAAACATTCAAAGTGGTGATTATTTTTTAGGCACTGTAACTCTGAAAGATCTACAGTGATCCATAATTCAAGTAAGTGAATTATTTCTGTTAGAACAAAACAAAACTTATTTAGCCATCATGCAAAACTCTATATGTGAAAGGCATGTGTTCAAAATAAAATCCCTACAAAACACATTGAAGTTTATGGTTGTTATCTCACAAAGTGTGAAAATGCTAAAGAAGTATGAATACTGTCCCTGTCAGACAGGGCTGCAAAACTGTGCTGTGGGAATTTTTTAGCAAATAACTGGAATAGAAGGAATGTTTCATTCTCAAGGACATCTGACTGCACATAACTCAAGCTTTAAAACAACAGTTTTGTCATTTTTATATGGTGAAAAGAAAAATAAATCTGAGAAGGGTGCTGCAGTCCCTCACAAAAGTCAAGTTTGCTGCATTGTATCAATCTGTTAATGAAAAAAGTTCAAAATGACTAAGCCTGCCTGGCCCATCCCATAACAGCAGGAGCTACACAAGGTCTCTATGCACAACGTTGAACTTTGCTGTTGTTTGCTCGCATCAAATTCATGTGTCATGTTTATCTACATTTTTAACTAACTCTCATGCTTTTGATTTGGCAGATATTTCTCCACCTGAAATTGTTCTTCCTCTTTCTGTTTGTCTCTTTTTTAGGCTGTCTAATACTCAAGGCATCAATATCCAGATTCTTGGCGGTAACACTATCCTCATGATTGCCAATGTCACTGAAGAAGATTACGGGAACTACACCTGCGTGGCCTCAAACCGTCTGGGTGCTCAGACTGCCAGCGTTTTCCTCTATAGTGAGTACGGAGTCTGTGGCCTTATAGTGTATAAAGCAGAAGTTTATCCAAATGAGATTGGTTCTTTAGAGGTACACTGCCTCTGTAACTTTAAAACTTATGAAACATATTGACTTTAAAGTACTAATTCAATTCTTCTTATTTCCCTCTGAATCATTAAATATCAGCACAGAGTTTTCTCACTGCAGATTTTTTTCAGCTTTGCTTCAAGTTTTACCAGTCGACATCTGGAAGCCAAGCAGAGACTTAAAACCTCTTTGCATATTAGTTTTTCTCATTTGGTATATAAGACAGATATATTTCTGCATTGAAGATGATCTTGTGTGGAAATATAGACATGCAGCAATAGAGCGAAGGTGACATTTGAAAGTTAAGAAAGATTTAAAGTCTTCAATTTCAACAGTTCACAAACTCAAGTTTCCATGAGTCTTCATAACCAGAGGTAAGGTCATCATTGTAAGTTCTCAAAAATAATCTGATCCTTACCAGGTGTAGCAATAGGGTAAGTTAATAGTGGAAGGAGCTACTGATAGGATCAATAGAGAGGTTAGAAACTGAGGTCCAGACTTTTTCAGAGATTTTTTTTTCTTTATCCCTGTATTCAGTTGCAACTAAGTTTTAAAATAGTGCAACCGTGTCTGATGGAAAAGTCAGTTTTGTAAGTTGAAGATGGACAGATCCTCTTGCTTCAAAAAAGAGCCAAATCATCATGTCATGCTGGTTTGAGGTATGTCTGCTCATTTGTTTAGTTTGACCAGAACCTGTCCCTGTGCATTTAACCAAGTAAAACAAAACAAAAAAACTCAAGCAAAAGTGGTCTGAAACTGTATTTGCTGCTGTGAATAACAATTAGTTTAAACCTCTCTCTTTATTAATGACATATAGATGTCTGATTACATGAGCTCCTTCCCATTTTCCATATTTTTGTTAGCAAAACAACTTCCCAATCAGATTTTGGAGATCACAACAGCCTAGAAGAAAATAAATGATTAATGATTAAACATTGCCTTCACTGGCTAGCAATACTGCCAGGATTGTATCATAAATTGTTGCCTTTTACAGACAATATTACAATACTGTCATCTGTTGTATGATTGAAGCAGGGCTAGTACGCAGAGAGCCATTTGAAAAAGGTCTGTGGAAGGTGTAATAGAAAAAGAAATCTTGTAAGTCTTGAAACAAGGTTAACACGAGATGGAGCATGGAGTGATGTGCAGAGGAACAAAAAATCCAGCACAGAAACAAGAAAAAGCCAGGAGCTCAAATAAAGAGGTAGAGGTGGAAAATGACAAAGGAATGAGATAAACTCATCAGGTGATATGGAACGGCTGTGGCAGAGAGAGGGCAGGGAAACTGGGGGAGAGAGAGTAATTAACAAAATGGGAGCTGAACTAAGACTCCGAAAATATCTCCAAACCAAACGGGAAAGGAGAAAAATAAATTCAAATGTACAAGGAACAGAACAAAAGAATAAACTATAGGAAACTCACAAAGGATAAGGCAACATAATGAAATTAACTGGCAGATCAAAAGCTCCATATTGTTCTGATGTGACTGCAGCACCTTTTTCCATGTTTGCTGTGATCCCTACATGACTTGTGACAAACTGCTAATGAGGTTTGTGTCAGCAATGGCTTAATTCTTGGCACTGTTCCATAAACGCAAGATTTGTGGAGTGCAGGAGGCGTTGACAGGAGTGTTGGTGTCCAGTCAAAAATTGTTCCCACTTGAGCTGTGAATCTCTTCATAAAGTTACCATTTATCTCTCAGTTGCTTTTCTGCACAATGCTCTTATTGACCAACCTGTTTAGAGGAACATCTATGGCATTCTATGTTTTTAAGTTGTGGAATAGTCTTTCTATCTTTTGATGATGGACAGAAAAACATTACATTTTACTAGTTAAGTAACTCCTAAGGGCATTGGCCTTGGTATCAGGCCAAAGAGAGCTAAATGCAAATGTATGCCACCCATCTCAGAATGTTTTTTGTAATTTTGAAAATGTAGCATTTGTTGTAAGATAATAACAAGGGGAAAGGTTCACTTCTGAAAAACACTGCAGATGGCACACTGACATTCAATGACAAATACCAGCATAAAGAAGCATTACCTAAACCCTTTACGAAATAATGTTGCTCTTTCCGAAGCTGTAAAACCATAAAACATGAGATGTAGAGCAGAGGCAGAGTTAAATCAGGTTCACCAGCTTCCAGAGCGAAGCATCTGCAGTAGTGCTGCCTAATGATGTTTGACCGAAGCTTAAGCTTGCTGCAGGGTGTGAGTTAAGTAATGTCATTTGTTTTATGTGATTTTGTTTTTACAAAGTCATTGAAAGCCCAACATGCTGAAGTGTAAAATGCTAGAGGAAACTCCAAAAGGTCTGTTCAAATCAAGAGAAACAAAACAGGAATAAATGCCATTTGTTGTGCAGAACTTAACTGCAGAACTGTTATGTCTTTATTATCAACATGACTAATTCAAATTATATCTGTTAGTGCACCATTTTTTTTCTTGGCATTGTCATTACAACAACTGGTGAATAGCTTGCATAATTAGCATTTGCACATTGATGATTGTACGATCTTTGCATGCGTGTACATTTTCATCAAGTCTTTTTTTCATTTAGTTGTAGACCGTAATATTGGTTGTTCTAGTGTACATCTCCTTTATGCTATAAAGTCTTACTGCCAATATAATTTGGAATCTAAAAATTTCTTTATTTGTGTTTTTGCCTGACATCTAAGTAGCCTGTAGCTTTCTAAACTCGGTTTATTTGTTTTGTATATTCTTCTTATTTTGTTGGTGCTTGAGCTGTTTAAGTTAATCAAGTTCAACTTTAAATTTGTAATTAAATTAGAGTACTTACTTAGGGTGGAGGAGCTTTGAGTAACAAATACTGTTGGATGAAGTCTCATTTCTTTTATTAGTAAAAGAAGAAGTATGATAACAGGGCTTCTCCCATCAAAAGTTTTTAGAAATATGATTCAGACCATTGAACATGAAATTTTAGAAGCCCGGGTCAAAAAACGCAATTGTTCAATGGATCCGTCAATGACACTCTGAAGCCACTAGATGTCAGCCAACAGTCTATTGTGATTCCTTTTGTAGTTAAACCATTCTCTCCATTAAATCATCAGAAATATAACTAACGTGAAATATATGGTGTCAAATGCTGGCTCACATGAAACAGGCTGATGTGTTCACTTTCTATTTGAGTTTTTCTTCTAGATGATCAAGCTTTGTTTATATGTCCTAAAGACATCTTATTTTCTCTACAGTGTAACCAGTGTGTTCTTTCCTACACCCTGGTGATATCAACAGTGGGAGATTGCGTCTATCTAACTAAAGCATCAGATTTGTAGTATCACATCCCTTTTGCTTCATTAAACCCTTGTTGACTCCCTTCTTTGCCTCTCTTGCAGGACCTGGGACAGGTCGAGACATCAACGGCTCTGCTTGTGCATCTCTATCACTGTGGCTCCTGTTGGCCTCCTTCGCCTGCCTTTTCTTCAAGTGTTAATACCGTCATCCAGCTCTCTTGCTGACCCCACCCCTGACCGCCCAGCCCTCCTCCCCCTACTTACCTGTCCTCCCGTTCTTCAACTCAATGACATCCTTTTCGCTACCTTATTACCAACGCTGCCGCCTCCCTCCTGCAGACTGTTTGCATCACAGTACAAAAACCTTACGTGCTCTTGAGCACGGCTTAGAGATGATATGTGAAGCGATGAGTTATGATGGAGTAAGATGTTTTACCAACAAATAAAAACAGTGGAATGAAGGACAAAACAAGCAAACAGTGCTCTTACAAAGATTTGTGATGTTGTTTTTAATTTGTATGCACTATTTTGTGTCTGTAACATCTTGTTTTTGGGTCTGGATTTGGATCCCCCCCCCCTTTATTTTTCATGGGGATAAAAGCAGAAGGATCCCAAAAACTGGGATACCAACAATCAGCTCTTTTGAGTACATCTTAGATCTATTATGTTATTGTGTGTTTAACCCATACATTAAAAAGCAACATGCAAAATATCTGCCAAATATACACAAATATTTGAAGCTAAAGTGCAAAACTCAAAGGGAAAAACTAATGTATCTGATTTTTTTTTTTTTGACGAAATGAGATTTTGGTGTTGAATGTGTTCAACCATGACATGAGGCGACTCAGATGGAACACAGATGCAGAGCCTTAGCAGGACAGCTCTTCACTCAGTAACATTTGGACTATGGCAGGCAATCTTAGAGAGGAGGATGCAGTGAGTGAATCCTCCTGAGCTAAACCATCCTTTACGTCCTCATCCAGTGGCTTTGCTACTACCAGCCTTTATTAAAAAAGAAAAAGAAGAACTGACAAAAAAAAAGATACCCATGTAGGTTATAATTATGCGTACTGTACATAGTTCAATTTTGTATCTCTCTAAAACAAGTTCTGCCACTGTAACACCAGGATTTCAGAGAACATTGTTGCAGTGTGTACTTTTAGCTGAGGTATTTTAGGATCACTCTGCTAGACAGTGGGTATTTGGAGAAAAAAAAAATATATACGTTTGACACCAATGAATGACTTTTAAGTTTTTCTCTTTCTCAAAGAGTCTCTGTTTTAATTATGACATGGTACAGAAATATTCATGACGATATATGATGTTCATGCTATTTTTTTCCATCTTTATCTCATTCATTTTTACAGCACACTTCAACCAAAATACCTTATGTATAATACCAACCACATTTATTGGCACCTCCGGTAAAGATTAATAAACTGCCTTAAAATAAATTTATTGTAGCAACCTGATCTCATAAATAATAATACTGAGTATGTTTATGCAGAGTGGATAAAAGTACCATGTTAAGAAAATTGTTTCTTTCCACAAGACTGGTGGCACACATGTTGGTACAACTTTGTAGAACCTCATTTCCCAGTACGATAAGTAAAACTTAATCTCTTATAAAAGATTACAAGGATGGACTGGGCTGGCTATGGAAGAAGTTTTTGAAGTTTGTGATGGTAGGATGGTGTCTCTAAGATGCCCGTCTTTGATACAGTTCTCCAGCAGTTACCTTTGAGGAATATTTTATAGCACAATACTAAAAACCAAAAACATGTTAAGGTGATTAATTTGCTTATGTTTAAAAGAGCTAAGCAACAACTACGTCTGCTGCTGTGGAAAAAATGCAACTAAATTCAACGTATTAAGTATTTCCAAAAATGCTGTCTTGTAATTGCGCCCTTTCTCTCGTCAGCTGATTGGCAGTGTGCAGCAAAAGGTCGGGGAGGAGCAGCACTGTGCTACTTTACTCTGTCTCGTGAAACTCCAGACTCTTTGGATTAGGGTTATCTATCTTTAAACGTAGAACCATTTAATGGTTTTGAGCCACTATTTTTTTTTTACCTTGTATACCAGTAACCAAGAAGTCATTTATTATGATTAAGAAATTTCTTTAAATTCCGATTATGAATGAACCTTTTAAGAAAACCTTCATCTACATTTATTTTTGCAGGAATTTCTAAGAGTGTTGATTTTATTATCAATAATTATTTCTTAAAACAGTATTTTTCTCCACTGAATGTACTCAAATGCTAAATATTTTAGTGAGACAAAATGATACTGAAATAAAGGATGAATTTATTTAAAGGCAACAACTTTAGCGCTGGTGCACTGTATAAAAAGAGAAATTTGATGTTCCTTTATAGGATAGCGTCTTATTGAGGCTTGAAGGTCTTTTAAACTGGCAGGCATACAGTCTTGATAGAAGCCCGTTGGATGGGAATATAATAAGGCAAAGTTATGCATTAAAAGCAGATAGTTCTGTGCCGTTGTTGTTGTACTTATTCTTGAGTTGACATTTTGTAAGAATGCAGTATTATGGTTAGCTTGCAATGCTCATTCAAATGCCTGGACTTCAGCACGAGAACAGAATATTAACAAACACTGGACATGACTCCTCTCAATCGTCAGCAAAAAGTGATTACATTTAACTGCAGCAAATCACCAAGTCCTTTGCCAAAGCTGTCAAAGAATTTATTTCTGTAAGAACTAATGAGTAAATGTCTGTGGGTTTTTCTTTGCTCACTCATAGAGTGCAGTTCAGGGGCGCAACTGTGTGGCTCAGTGAACCTGCTGCACTATTAGCTGCCTTTTTACCATTTTCTTTGACCTACTGTAAAGCTGATTGATTGTGCAATCCTTTGCTTAGCTCAACACTACCAATTCTTGGTTATCTGAAAACAAACATTTAATTATTGTCATTTCCACCATGTATTTAAAGACTTGTTTCAGTGTTTCCATGGTGATTGCCTCTGAGGTTGCAGCTGTCTGTGGTAGTGATGTTGAACTTAAAATCTAGTATGCTTTTACTTGAAGTGCTGTTTTGGTCACACCAAATCCAATATCACATTTCTGACTCTTGGAGGTGTTAAGGACTGCTTATTTTATGCTTTCACCTTCTTGCACATTTTTTTCATTAGTTTTTTTTTTATATATATGAATATATACCTGGTGTGTTTTCTTTCTTTGCAGCATACATTAGGCACGGCAATAGGCACAGCATTATAATTTTGTTATTGTGGAATAGATCTTAGCAGGTCAGTTTACTTGAGAGAAATGTCGATTCCTCCTGCTCCGTCTCACTGCCTCTTTATTAAAAATAAGGGCAGAACAGAGCATGGCTGACCTGAAGCAGATGATCAGATGTAGACATTATATTTTTTTCTTTTTGCTTCCTGGCTTTTTTCATCAGTTAAGTTGAGGAGACTAAGACAGACAACCAAGGTGTTAAAAAAAACGTCTTACTGCCTCAAGCCTTCATTTTAGCATTTGTATGCATGATCTCTGCTTAAAAGCAAAACCTTACAGGGAACTCTGATTAATGGATTTTAAGTTGATTTATAGACTATCGTTGTACCATTCAGGTTGTTCAAGTGCATGAGGCTAAGCTCAGCGGTGTGGGTGCCTAAGCACATTCATGCAGGTTAAAGCTAGCTAAATAGCACTGACTTACAGCGCCTTGCAAATATATTCATACCATTTGAACTTTTACACACTTGTTGTCACATTATAGCCATAAACTCTAATGTGTTTCATTTGAATTTTAAGTGGTGAATAATTTTGGTATAAAATGAAAATAACACATGGTTTTCAAAAAATGTTGATAAATGTAGCATATAATTTGTATTCAGCCTACCCATCTCTCCAGTCCCCCATACACAAGAATGTCTACTTATTCTAAACTGTATTGTCATTTATAAAAACATTTTCCTTCCACCCTTGTGGTGAAAAGCGGTCAAAAACATTACACAAAAACATCCCTTTAGCTGCAATTACAGCTGTAAGCCGTTAGGGATGCATCTCAACTAGCTAGTAGTAATTATTTAAACTAAAACTGTTTTCCCCATTCTTGCAAAATTGTCAAAGCACAGTCAATTTGGTTAGAGGACCCAGCAATTCTATCCAGCATCACCGTCCTAGTTAAAGAAAAACCTCTCCAAAGCAGGGTGCTACCTCTGCTGTGTTTCGCTGTGTGGGAGAAGAGTTTGCACCATTAGTTTTCATGATGAGAAAATTACATTTTTGGTCTCATGTGAACAGAGCACGCTTCATCCATGTTTGGTGTGCCCACATGCGACTTGGGGCAACCTGTAAATTATAGCTCTTCTGACTTTCATGTAACAATACCTTGCTTCCTACCACTTTTCTAATAAGGCCATTTTGTTTTTTTTAGTGTCCATAATTAATAGTTGTCCTGTCAAAATATTCTCCCTCCTTTGCTGTTCATCTTTGTAGCTCCTCTAGTAACCTTGGGTCTCTTGACTACTTCCCTGATTAATGCTTTCTCTGTCTGACTTGTCAGCTTAAATGGACAGTCATGTAATAATAGGTTTGCAGTTGTGCCTTACTCTTTCCATTTTGGATGGTGGATTGAACAGAGCTAAAAATGTGTCTGAATATTGAGATATTTTGTTGAACAGCTGTATTTATACTAAGAATAAATTAAACACAGTAGGCTGTAGCTTTTGATTAGAAAATGTTTTAAAAGCTATATATCATTTTTTTTTCAACTCTACAAATATCTACTTTTAAAGTTTGTGGTTGTAATGCAACATAATGTTAAACATTTTAATGGGTATGATTACTTTTGCAAGGCACTGAAAATATTCAGACCATACATGTAAAAGCCATGAAGCTCTGTCTTATCTGTAAAGCAGAGAAGGAGATCTGTCTTTCCATGCTTAACACATCCTAACAGCCAGCCTAAGAACACAGCACTAACCCAATATCTGCTGAAAGCTACAGGCACAGCTACCTAGTTTACTACTGAGCATTGTCTCGGCCCTCTGCTTCACTGTAGTAAGCTGGCTCTTGTAAATGGCGTGTGCGTTCATAATGATTAACAATGACTGAAGTTGTAAATGTGAGGCATGAGATATATGAGGAGTACACCAGTTAGTTGATGGTTACTGTGGTAACCCTCTTTTTCTTTAGTTTCAGGTCCTACCATCTTTTTCTTCCTTTTGTCTGTATATACAAAATTATGTTTCTACATTAGAATGTTGTAAAGTCACCAGTTCCTTAAAGATCTCATTCATAAAATTCCTACCTTTTGAAAATGTAAACTGTTTGTACTTCCCCCGTACTTCCCCTCAGTCATGGGAAAATTAACATTCAGCCGTGGACTATGATGCCGAAATGTTTCTCTTTTTTTCAGTTTTGCTTTACTTTAATATTGCATAAGGTAATTCCAGTCCATTTCTAAAAAAAAAAAAAAAAAAAGAAAAAGAAAAAAGATACGTATTAAAGGTAAACTGTATGAGAAAATGTTAACAAAATAAAGTTGTTTGAAGTCAGTGTTCTTTATTTGAATGTGACTTGAAATGTTGGGGCAAGTATCCCTTTTTTTCTTTTTTGGGGGAAACTCAGAACACACAGCATCTCAATGGTACTGATGTGTTAATCATCATGTAACATGCAAATAAAATAATGTATGTATTGTTACAATATTTTCTGAAAGACATTTTTGTACCTACAAGGTGTGAGAAAACCAACTAAGGTTCTGCTTTATTGTATCTGGTAACAGAGCAGGTAAATACACCAAAGAAAAAGACAAACTGTGTACAGCTATTGGAAGGGCTGCAGTAAATTACTGCGCCTCTAGGTGTCATAACAGACCATATTTTAAAGTATTGGGAGCGATAAAAGCAAATACTGGGAAATTAATTATAAAGGAGGCTACACTGAAGCATTTGCCTCACAGCAAGAAGGTTTTGGGTTCAAATCATGTCGGTCATCATCATGTTATGATGATGACATAATTTGTCATCATCATGTCGGTAAGCTCTCCCTGTTCATGCAAGCCCCCAACTTTCCTCATAGAAACCAACAGCATCCTGGGTTAATAGGAAACTCTACCTTCCCCGTAGGTATTGAGTTTCCTTGAATTGTTGTTTGTGTCAGCTGTCTCTACGTTGGTCCTGTGGTGGACCGTTGACCTAATCAGGGTGTACCCCACCTCTCACCCTTTGACCCCTGGATATACGCACCAGCCCCCTGTGACCATGAGTAGGAAAAAACAACCACAGACAATGGATTGCATCTAAGTTTGTGCACAAACTGTCAGTAGTTCTGCAATGCAGCATTGTCTTCTGCATACCATGTATAGAGCATGTGCAAAAAAGTAAGTTTTCCTCACTTTTTCAGACTAAAATAAACAAATGAGTTAAACTTGAGTTTCATACAACGTAGAGTAGACATTGACAAGGAATGTAAACACCTATAGGAAGAAGATATTACAAACCTGATTGTGACTCAGTAAATTGAGGGATATTTTTTTTTCCAAAGAAAGGATCCTCTTCACTCGAGAGCTCACTCAGCGAGCGAGCATCATTAGTATGAAGGTCACTCACCCTCTATTGGAAAGAGAATGGCGTTTGCTGATGGGCATGTGAGATGTTCAAGTATTAGCACACAGTTTGCTCATAAGTCTTGTCCACACACCTGAGATTGAAACCACATACCTTCTTACCAAGACAATATACTGCTGTCACACCACTGTGTTACTACATTCTAACGTAACAATGTTGGATTCTGATCCTCATACAAAGAAGCAGATGTATGTGGCTGAGAAATGAAATGCAGAAGATATCTGAAAGTTTAATCCCAGAACGGCATACCTTCTTTGAGGGAAATATTTGAGCTATCCCAACCAAGGTTTTTGCCCCCAATAATTATTTGTGTCAATTAATAAAAAGCATTGGTAAATATTGAGTCCTAGATCAAATACTTGACAACTAAAATTAAAGTAACATCTTTTCATCAGTGATAGTCTAAACTCAGAATATTTTATTTGGTTCTGTGGTTCTTCAGGGATTTTGGTTCATACGCATTTGCTGTAGATTTGTCAGTTAAACATCCATACATTAAATCTGCACTTACACCACATTCAATGCCTCTATGTTTAATTAGCATCTGGTGACTGAGGAAGCCACTGAAATAAAACAGGTACAAGTTTAACAAATTTTATATTATTTCAGCCTTGTTGCATTCTGCATGAGTCTGCTGGAAGTATCCATCAGAAAGCAGGCACAATGTGGCAATACAGCAAACCTCATATTCTATTAGGTTCAATTAGTACTAAAGGGCCAAAAATCCACTTAGAAAATATCCTCCACATCAGTTCACCATCAATCCCTAGCTGTTTATGCAAGGCAGAATGGTTTCAAGCTTACACCAAATTATGATCACACCATCTGAATGTTTCAGCTGAAATCTAGACTCATGAAACTAATCTAATTTGTGCAATGTCTTTGAGGTTATACATTTTATCTTTTGTGGACCATCCTCTATAAGCTTGAGCAACACTTGTGCATGAGCGTCAGAAGATCTGCATGGCAATGGATGGATACTGGCACCGGCTGTCCATTGTCTATACCTGCTTATTGTTGCAGAGTTGTTGGAATACTCACTCACACCATGTCTCATTCAAAGTTACTTAAATTTCCTTTCTTCCCCATTCTGATGCACAGACTGAACATTATCAAGTAATATTCGCCACATCAGATACTTTAATGTATCTTGCTGTTGTAATGATTGTCTAAATTCCCATTTATGTTAACAAGCAGTTGAATACTTGTGCATTATGAAGTTGTCATTGAGTCTACGTTGGATTATTGTTATGCTTCACCTAACTTACTTATCGGTGATGTTCATTGTCCAATCTGTTTGTCTTTATGACAGATATTTTATCCAAAAATAGAGTTTCTGTAGTTAAGCCTCAATATGCTCAGAGATTAACTGACTTAAAGAAGCTACACAATATTTTGACAGCTCTTTAGTTAGTTTTTGACAATATATGAAACAGCTACAATCATATGCTAAGCTAACAATTGGATGTTATATGTTATAGAGCAAATTTAGCGAAAATCTGCTCTCCTGTTTCTTATACCTAGAGCTTTTAATTGAACTACATAAAATGTAGTAGCTGGTGAAACAGCTGCTAGTTCTCCTTTCCAGGTTGATGCAGACAGACTGGGCAATGCCTAGTCTGTCTCCCCTACTGTGTGAACATTATTATGGTTAGAAAACATTGCTGTAACCAGTGGGTTGCTGGTTCAGAATATTTTCCGTCTGTCTTTCGTTGTGTCTTTGGACAAAGTCACTTCACCTGCCTTGCCTGCTGCTGGTGGTCAGAGGGCTTGGAGGTGCTGGTGCATGGCAACGTTGTGAATGACTAAATGTAGTTTGAAGTGCTTTGGGGTGCTCTAGACTTGAAAAAAGTACTATACAAATACAGACCATTTACCATTTGATGTAAAATCATTATTTTTATGTATTTGTAAATACCTTGAGGCATTCTTCTTCTGCAACGTAAATGTTTCCATCCATTAGACACAACAACTCAACTTTAAACAAACTCAACTGCTTAGGATGGTAATTGGCACATTTGCTTTATTTTGAAAACAGACATTGAAACCATTTTTTATTTTTTTCCATCATTTTTTTTTTCACAAGTTTGAACTCTTTGATAAGGTTGAAACTGGACATTGTACTCACTGGAACATAGGAAAAGAATTTCGTATCTTAGAATTTTTCTTTTTCTGATTTTTTATCTTTTTTTTCAGTAACATCAGTGCAAGAGTAATTTTTTTTTTTTTCCAATTCATAGAAACTGTCATAACAACACCAAAGACATTAAAAAGAAGCCGCCACACCTCTTAAGTTTTTGTGACTGCGAAGAAGTTCCTCTCGGAGGGAGAGTTCCCATCATGCATCTGGTTCCATGGTTCATGCTACTGTTCTCACACTTGCTTGGCAGAACACAAGTCAATATATATAAGAGCCAGTTACATCAATACTCTAGTAATTTACTATAGTTTATTATAGGATTTAAATGGCAACAGGTCCTTTACTGTAAATGTGGGTTGACAGAGTTTGTAAAAGGGATGTAAACCAAGCTTGAGTGACTCAAGCTGAATAGAAAGAGCAGGAATTTTATTGTCTTATTTTTGATATGGAATAAAACTACCCAACTAGAAATCTCACACATTTAGATGTACATTCGAGGATCCATCTGACATGTTGTTGTGTTTTCAATACTCTTGCGCGGTGCTGAAAACTGGAGTTGCATTTAAAAACTGACTTGTTTTTGTGCATGCATTTGCAGAACAGATTTTTGTTTTTCGCAATGTGATTTTAAAAAAGAGTGCATTACAATGCAAATGAACCATGGTGCATTGGCAATGCGGTTTAAATGTGTGAGAGGTCCAGTTGGAAGCAGACAATCCAGTTGTGTTTCACTTATATTCAGTAGGGTAGCGTTTTACCTTTGCAACAATATCATCATCAAGATAATATCATTTTTCACACTCATTGACACAGACATCATCATCACCATCACACTATTAGCTTGAGCCAAAAAACTTCACGCTGGAAACTCCCCCAACATGAGAAAATCATTGCCACACAAAAAATGACAAACAAATAGAAACTGACTGCCCTCGACATTGGGAAGGCAAAGAGCAACCTTTTTAGATTTTTGTTTTTGTGTTAATCATCATTTTCTCATAATTCTAATTTCCAGTGGGTAAGACTTTGCCTTTAGTCTTCGTTGGCCTCAGAGGTCTCCGCAGCCCCATCTGGGTGGGCATTCTCCTCCCCTTTTGACTCCTCTGCAGCATCTGTGGGGAAGTGAGGGGAGAAGACAAAGGAAATAAATGTAAACCAAGGAAAAGGAGGGAGGAAAAGGAAATGTGAGTTTGAGAAGAAAAGTTATAAAAGTTAATTTTAGCCAACTACTGTTAGATTTGAATGATAAAAGTCTAAATGTTTTTTAAGATCCTGAAAAGTGCTACAAGTATTAAATGTGAGTTTTAGAGCTTTAAAATGTCATATCTGATTAAACATTGGATAAAAACATTATGGGGGGGAAAAAAATCTTGAAAAACAGAAAGGGGCAAAATAATTTAATATTTTTCATCAAGAGCACACCATTTCAAGCTTCAACCTAATGCCAAAAAATTCCCTTCTATGTGTGTAAATAATAAAGAAGAAGATGGCTCCTGATGGACCCATGAAACCCTTGAACAGACATCACAATGCTAACAGCAGCATCTTGGCCTGCCACATCTGATTATGTGTGATGCCTACAGGGAAGGACTGGGCTACAGTAACAACCAGAGCTGGCTGTTGCTAAATGTGAATCGTTGGTTCCTCACAAACCTACATGTAGGTTTCTAGGCTGTGGGTTATGGTGTTCTGGTGTTTTTATTTTACGTTCTGTCTGACAAGTTTTTCTCTCCAAACAAAATTTTTAAAACAACAAGAAAATCATATGAGTCAAGGTTGTATTAATAAGTAAATACTTCAGTTACAGATGTGCCAGACAGATGCATATTAGTAGAGTGCTCTTTGAGAGGTGATGTCACACTTGGATGATCTCATACTTTTTTAATAAAAAATTTAAAATAGCAGATGACATCATGGCAGTGGGCCCGGGGTGATAAAGTGCATGAGTGTGTTTCAGCGCATGTGTGTGAAGAGGTGCAGGAAAAAGTATGACAATCATATGGCTGCACTAACGTGTGACTCAAGTCAGAATGAGTCATACTAGATCTTCCAGGTAAGAGGTAATTAGCTTGTTAGCCAGCATGATAGATTCAAGAATGTCCTTCTCCATAGCTGCTGAATGTGTGTGTAGCAAATACAATCTCATCCAATTTCCTGAGCCAATGCTTGTTTCCAATGTTGTGGCATTTGCTCCAGATGTCCCATCATTGGGACAAGCAGAGAACCGTTGAAGAAAGCAACCAGTGTGAGAAAATGGCTGGATTAGGATTTATATGAATAAAATCCACATGTTGCCACCTCTTATTTTCCACTTGTTTTTAAAGCAATTTGGCTGACAGAATATCAACAGTCATCAAAGGGCCTTTCATAAAGACAGAGAACGGATGTAACATACTATGCAGATGACATTTGATTGTTTATAGCAGGTACTCCTTTTGGATAAATTCTGTCAGTAATATTTAAAAGTATTTGAAATTTATCTTTGCAAGTAATTTTGACTTTTTTCTATCTCTTTTGCTTGTTATTTTAAATGTCCAGACTTGGTTAGGTACTAAATACACTACTTCCAAACAACCACTTGATGGTTATTAAAGAAAGCTAAAATGAGAACTGATCAAAACTGAAAACAGAAAATCTAAAATAAAGACCTTTTTTTGTAATTACCAAACATGTGGTGCATCATTGAATCTGGATCCCAATACAGCAACATTTTGATGAAAAAAATTCACTGCCTGAACCTACAATCATTAAAGATTTGTTTGATATCTAGATCTAAGCATTTTTAAGTAACAGATTTATTATATAGCTCATTGTTCTGTAGTATCAGAAACACTTTAATAGTTTTTACTGATGTTCCCCTTTGTAATGAATGCTAAATTATTTCCAGATTATTCAATAAGAAACAGTTTGATGCTATGAATGTCAATTTTAAATGAAACAAGTGTCAGACACAGGCCTCTTATATCCAACAGTGTTCTTCAGTATATTACACCAATCTGCACATTAGAAAACCTAACCAAGTTATTCAGTAATGAATATTAATTTACTCTGAGTCAGTTCAGTGAGTGCAGCAATTTTTTGCTTGCTGTGGCTATAGGTAATTAGATGTTCCTTGACAGGTTGTGCTTGTTTATGACATGCCTCCCCGGCGTTGACCGTTACCTTTAAGGGATCATTAATCATTCATTTAAATCAGAGCACCTGTTATGGCAGCTCTTCTCCACGCAGGGCCAGCTATACCCATTGAGGTGGTAACTATGACAACAGGGAGACAGGTGACCTACTTTCTTTGTAGTTCTCGAGTTGGTACGTCTGTGTGTTTCACCATTTCACACCCCCACCGACTCCGCACTGAGCATGCTCCACTACCCACCTGTCTGACCCAGTCTGAGAGTCCTTGGACCAGAAATATCAACTCATGTCAAGAGCATGTTGTCAGAGTCTGCTGCATGACTTTGGGTTGTTTCTGCTCCTACTGGAACTTGCACTCTGGTTTGCTTAAAAACTTAGTGTTCATCAATATTTGTTGTTCATTTTAAAACCGTGACAATGGGGAATTTAAATGTACTTCTGTCAACTTTAAATAAAGCTGTGTAACATATTCAGAAGGTCTGAATGATTTAACAGGCATGGTGCGTTCTCTTTAAATAACAAGTGATCTCTGCTTCTGAAATACAGCTTTGATTACTCCTAAAACGCTCAGCACATCATTCTTAGAGATAGTTATTCTTCAACTCTGCGTTTCTCTCCTAGGCATTACCACATCAGTATAGAGTTTCCATCAAGCTGAGGCTGAGATACAAGGCTGTTTAATGTAATATTGAGCTGCATTTCTGTGTTAAACAGTGAATGCTGGAGCCCTGCCAACAATCTTTATATCCCAAAGACTTAACAAGAAGTGATGTCCTGAGGTGCCTGCCAAGCAGCCTATCTGAAAGTCTACCAACTATTCCTTATTACATTTTTACACCTAGTAATTGCTTCTATATTGTCAGAATTGACTAGAGGTATTTCTTGTCTCTAAGTACAATCACAAACATATGCACAGAAACGTATCCAATTAAACAGCTTGAGAAGATTCTTCTCTAAATGGAGCTCTGTGATCCGCATACCTTTTTTATCATTTGTTTGGTTAGGCTCCTCCTTTTCAGCTGTCGGACTGACAACAGCAGGCACATCGGCTTTTCTGGCCTCCTCCTTCTTCTCCTCGCTCTTCTCCTCCTTTTTCTCCTCAGCTGTGGCTGTGGTGGGACTCTTGGCTGTGACCTCCACCTCTTTGGGCTTCTCCTCGGCCTTCGGCTCCTCTTTCTGAGGTTCAGAGGGGGCTGTGGTAGCCGTGGGAGAGGCAGCAGCTGGAGCTGCCGCTACGGGAGATGTTGCTGTACCTGCAGGAGAGTTAGCTGGCTTATCTGCTCCTGGGGTTTTGGCCTGGTTTGTCTCCTCCCCCTCCTTCTTGGCCTCCTCTCCTGTAGTTTCCTCCTGCTTAGCAGGTGCCTCTTCTCCCTCCACCTTCTTCGTCTCCTCTCCGTTTGCTGCCTCTTCTGCAGCAGGACTGTCTCCGTCCTTCTCTTCTTCTCCATCTTTCATCTTTTTCCGAGTTATGTGTCCACGGAAGCTTGCCTGTATTTTGGTGGCAGCCTTGTGAGCCTTGTCTTCAGGCTTGTTGGGGGTGCCATCCTGTTCAATCTTCTGGTCTGCATCTTCATTCTTCTCCACCTGAGAAGCAAGAGACATTTATGCAGGTTAACAACTGAAACCAAGAGTCCAAGTTTATGGGAAGCAATCTAGGTCTGAAAAAATGCATTCAAGGGGAATTTTTTTCTTTTTCAGGAAAATATACATACAGAATTCTTAAATATCATGCTGGCATTCTTATCTGTTCATTACACATAGTCCAAATGTAATGAACTGAGAGGTCAACAGCAGGAAAAATTACTGAAAAAGTCTTTACCCACCCTCTTTTTCTATTTCTAATGTTGGCACAACTAAAAACACAACTGATGTAACAAATAATAATAAAAAAATCTTTTGTATTGTTCTACTTTGGATAGTGTACATTACTTTTACTGCCAAATCACAATTTTGGTTTTTTTCCTACTTAATAATGGTCTAAGCATGAGGGAATTAAAGACTACAAGATATTCCCCCAAGTGGCCATGCAATTGTTAGCTGAATTGATAAAAAAGAAAATAGCTTTGCCTACAGTCAGTTACAGCCACTTGAAGCCGCTTTAGTTAGCTAAGATAAGGGACTCTTCATTAGTACAGACTGAGCATATGCATTGCATTACACAAGATTCATAGGTTTATGGTTGTGATATTTGAGTAGCATTTATCTCAAGCCTGTTGTAATGGCAAATGTTTATTTGATGTTTATTTTTATTTATTTATTTGCTCATGGTGCACATGTATTTGTACTTTATTGTAATGCAAGGCATGTATGTGACTAGAACCTTGCTTAAGAGTACTTAAACTGACTGACCTTAAACAAAATCAGAAGACCCAGAGAAACATAAAGAAAACCAAACCAGCAGATAATTTATAGAGGAGGAGATGTGCTCCTCAATTTCATACAAAATAACTTTGGGTTTCCTAAATTGCTGGTTAAAAGGTCACAATCACAATGTTAGTTAATCAACTCTATGAAAAGAGTCCTCTACACTAAAATATAGATTTAAAAAGCTGCCAATGTTCAAAGAAAAACTTTATAAAAAATGCTCAAGCTGAAATTTAAGCATATAGTTGGTTAAAGACTTTTTCATTGAACTGAATAAGCTGTATTTGTAACCATTAAGAAAGAACTGAAGGCTGGGAAAAGTTCAGATTCAGGAGGCATATGACAAGATGAGGAAAAGGGTTAGGAGCAGGACAGTGCTGAGTGTAAGATTAACCAGGATTTAATGATTTTACCTTGAGCAACAGGATCCATAGCTGTCCATCAAATAGTGGGTTGTGTTATGAGTCATATAAATCTAATAAAAAGAAATCAAATCCAACAAAAGCGTGAACGATGAGTACTGAAAGTGGCAAACAAAATAAATCAACACATTCAAAATGAATAGGAAAATAAATCAATGTAAAATATTCACAAGTCAATAATCTGAAAACAATGTTCATCTCAAATCAATGTAAGTAAGCATAATTAAGCAACAGAATTGTCCAGCAGCATGGAGGCTGTAATAATGTATTTATGCTAAGTGGTAGAGAGGCAAATGGGGAAACAAGCAGCTTCTAAATGGTTTGGGACACTTTTTCCTTCCAGCTTGAAATTATTTAGCAGGAGCCAGTGACTGACTCCAGAAAAAATAGACATGTTGTATCATTTTATGTGACAGTAATAGAAGACTTAGTGTTGTGAAATCAAAATTATGTGTGTGGGAATGGTTGGGGGTTGATTGTCTTCACATAATGAATTAGGCACACTGGGATTTAAGGGAAGACAAATATCTCAGAGTATTTATTATGATGGTTCAACCTAGGCAGAAGGTTGATATTGTTCTCTTTGCATGTTGCTGAATTACATTTGGTAAATCCTCCCTTCAGCATCCATTTGTCCCGTGCCGAGTCAATTTTCTGCTAATGATTTTCTAAAAATTGTAAAAGCCTTCTCTATCTTCTGTGTACGGTCGGTGCTTCCCATCTGAATGAGATTCCTGCACAAAAATCTCCTCAGCATTCACTGCCATACCCCTCCCAACCATCAAAGGTTACCTTGACAACCAGAGTGCTAACTCATCACAGCTCTGTATGCTGGTTGGTGCTTTGAAAGACCACATATCACCCTGATTGGCAGTGCATCTGACCCCTCAGGTGGAGCGGGCCAATGGGAGCACATAAATTAAGACAGAGCAATCGGGAACAGCTACGGAGGGGTTGCAATTCAGCTGCAGGGCGTGGTGGGATGAAAGGGTTAATGTGCATTTGTGTGCATTAATGTTGATAGTCTGTGTCATTAGGCAGCAGGATGATGTAAAAATCTGAGTGGAAATTGTGCCCTCATCACTGCTACTGTACCTTTGTTTCCTTCTGCCTCTGTTAGTGTCACTGTATGTGATGTAAGGTCTAAATTGGAAGGCTGCCTGCCCAGGGAATCACATCAGTGTCGGATGATTTACTGTCAGAGTCAGAGCCCCTAAACCAACATGTTCTCTTCAGGGTCAGTGTGTCAGTGCAATAAGGTGCAGCAGTCTCCCTCCTTCGCACTTCCTCCCATGGGTTCAGATAATAAATTCTACTGCTCCATAGCAACCCATCCTCCTAAATTATTTTGCCCTGATAAAATTTTAAAGTAAAAAAAAAAAAAAAGTACCTGCAGAGAAAACAATCAATAGCTTAATCTAAATAGAGTATTTTAGGCCTGAAGAATGCAGAAGGGTCAAGACCTAAGTGGTTTATGCAAATTCTAATTAGTGACAGAATCTTCATTATATATTTTTTTTACTGTGGTTAATTTCACATAATCCAATAATTATTTACACAGGAAATGCAAGCAGGAGGTTGTGTGCCACTAATACACTTCCTGTGTTAAGAGTTTCTACTAAAACATGATAAAATGTAAGGCAGTACAAAAATCTATAAAATGGTGTTCAGTTAAACTTTCATAACATTTTATGAGCTACACTACTTTAATTCTTTTACTGAAAACACATACTGAGTTTCTTTGTTTTATACTGAGAAATGTGTGAATTATTATTGGATTATGTGAAATTAACCACTTATTGCAAATGTAATGAAGCTTCCTATCTTAGTTCCCTGAATAAATAACCACCCAACTTTTTAGCCAAGTTCCCAGGTTCAGAAAGTAGCATTTGCCGAAATTGTTATAACATTTTTGAAGTTGGATTTGTGTTAGGATGGTATAAGTCTGGTGTTAACACCTTTAAATCTAGGTGTTAGCTTTAGCCTTGAGGATAACCCAGTATGGATTTACACTAAACAAGGATTTCAAGACAGTTACCTACTGCTGGAAAGAAAATAATTGCCTATAACTTTTTGACAGAAGCTCACTGAAAAATTTACTGGAAACATTTACCAATTGGCTATTAAGTGTCGCAATAAACATAAGAATGAGTCCTTTCATTAGGCTGGACGGCATGGAAACAGACAAAGCTGCACTGCCCGGCCCTCTCCTCTTAGTAATATGCAGGCCTCCAGAGACTTGTTTGGCTTTTATTGGTCTGATCTCATAGAAGCTTGCAATTGCCAAAAAACTTGACCTGCGCACTTAACTCCAAACCAAATTACTTACCGACTCCATTCAGTGAGTCAGGCGGACAGAGAAAAGGATTGATGAGAGTGTTTGGGAATATAGAGAGGGTTTGTGCGGGGTATGACATCATTGTTGGAACAGAGGTGATATCATTTACTTTATAGATGAGTGTAAATATAATAAAGCATCAGCAGACTGCTGAGTGATCTCATATCAGCATATGAGGGCAGGAAACGCCATCACCTTCATATCACCAGCTTAATCAACTTCAGCGCTGTCATGTTTTTCAGGAGGACGCTAGACTTGTCTTGTCAAGCTCATTGAGCTGTAACATACAGGCTAACAGTGGTTAAAGCTCTGATTTGTCGGCTACAGAATATGAAAAATCCCATTTTGTCTCAACAGGAACGTAGTTGCAAATGCTTTACAAAGCGTCTTGAAGAGCTGTTAATTGAGGCCCTGGTCACATAGGAATCCTCCTGCGGGCGTTTTTCCACTCTGTCCCTTTGCGGCGCACATTTTCATTCATAAATACAGCGTTGCATCCCTCAGGTACAGCACACTACAAGGTACGCTCGGCTTAAACAAAGACTTCATGCCTGTTCATGCTCTTCCTCAATTCATTTCCGACAAGGCAACATATTTGCATTATCCTGATGATCAAATTACTTTCTAATAAAAATCAGCTAACAGATTTTTCTTTCTTGTGCATATTCATTGTGGTTGCCATAGATACAGAGGAAGGACGCATAAAATGTGAAATCTTTGTCATGTGAAGGCAAACAATGTCAGTTGTGATTGTAATAAAAAGCCTTGAGTGTGTTGTGATGTCTAAGGCGTCATGCTTGATGTAAGTAACCCACAATGACTCACATCTTCCTACACAATCCTGCAGAGGACAAAAACCTCTCTTCTGTCTTATTTGGTTTGTAAAAGTAACAAATAACTGAGCAAAAATGTCTTCAGATCATCATCTACTGGCTGAATGTGTTGACCAGAGCTTTTGCCAGCAGTTGCAGTTCGCCTCTGGCCTTGGCTGGCCACCGGGAAAACCACACCCCACACAGCCAATGGCTTTACCAGCTTTATCCATAGCCACTCACATCACCATCCTCCTGCCCCACCCCCTACCACCAGTGGGGACACACTCTAACAATTTGCCACCTTTCCGCAGCCTCCCTGAAAATGCCATTAGGGACTTGTTCCGGGAGGGGGAAGGAAGGAGAAAGGATGGAAGTGGTGAGGAAGACACTGCCTGAGCAACCACAGAGCAACAGCACAAGCTAATGCATACACAATGATGTGCATAAAGACCAGAAGATCTTTTTAAAATAAATATTTGATAGTTCTACACCAAATACAATTATGGAGCTATTAAGAGTAATTTTTGCATTCACAATGATAATGTTGCTCAGCATTGCTTTGCAGAAACTCTTCAGTCACAAAGCCAACAAGTGCAGAGGCTAAATAATTTTCTTTTTTTTTTTTTACAAAAGTCTCGTTTAGCATAACAATGGAAATTTTTCTCATATCAACGATTTACATATCAAAAGGCAATCATGTAGAGCATATACTTCTCAAACTTTGGACACTCAGGTGAGCTAAGGCTCAGTAGAACGCCCCTCGCTGAAAACCTCCACAAGATTTGAATATCTGTGTGCTTGTCTCCAATAAGCATCCAGACACCAAAGAGCAAAGGCTGCAGTCTGAAACCACTGAGCATCTCTTCCTCGTTCTCTCTCGTCTTTCACTCTTCTTCTCTGTGAGCAAACTGCCACCTACTCACTCTGTCTGTCTCTCTCTCAGTCTCACTCACACACACACGCAGGCACAGCAAAGCACCACACCCTTTTAGCCGGCTGTCTCCTGCAGATGAGGAGAGAGAAGTGGGAGGGGGGACTCAGCTCAGGTGGTGGCTGCCACAATCCCCACTCACCCTCTCTCTCGCTCGCTGCCTCTCCCTTGACAGTGAATTCATTAGGATGTAACGTTTCTTTATCTTTTTTTTTTATTTTCACCACAGCCCAGGAAAAAATGCTTTACAACAACCACTAACAGCCATATGCTAGCTTCATTACATCCTCCGGAGCAGCCTTTAATTGAATTACACCGGCTCTCTGCCTGAACAAAGGCTCTGCAATCAGCGCTGATCTCATAGGGGGCCGAGGATAAGGATGGAAAGAGACGCTGGAGAAGAGGAAGAAGAGGGCTGGACATGAGAGGTGGGGGCTAGTTGGCGGAGGAACAGAGACAGTGGTCTCATGCTTCGGCTTGGAGTTAGAGTGCAAGAGCAGCCAA
The DNA here is from genome assembly GCA_903066815.1 of Brachyrhaphis roseni. Lineage (NCBI taxonomy): Eukaryota > Metazoa > Chordata > Actinopteri > Cyprinodontiformes > Poeciliidae > Brachyrhaphis > Brachyrhaphis roseni. The sequence goes on from CAEFZY010058840.1 coordinate 54,304, forward strand.
AAGAGAAGGAGGAACAATTCAGGTAGAGAAAAAGGTCTTAATAGGTGAGATGATAAAATAGGTCCCAAGATAAAACTGAAGACTTTGGTGCAGGTGGAATTCAGGTAGAGCCAAAGAGGGTGAGAAATAACTTCAGCTAAAAAAGTGAGAAGGAGTTGGAGACAACTTTGAATTTAGGTAGGACCTGGATGCAGAAATAAAGCTGGAAGGCATACGCCGGCAAAGACACAGCCACAATTTGGGGAAGCAGGGGACTTCTAAAGTAGGTGCTAGCAGCCACTCCTGTACACCGAAACGATGCTGCAGCAGCACTTAGTGCTCCACGAAGACATGGTCCAGTATTACTGTGCTAAAAAGCAGAAAATCATGCTCTTTGCTCATCCATCCATGAGAACCACAGAGTGTGCCCAGATTCATTTATTCTTAGAAGCGGGAAGATGAGGATAAGTGCTTATGGCCCGGGGGGAATATCTCTCCCCAGTGATGAGGTGTGCAGCCTCACCCACATGGCTGCCGTCTGCAGCATGCATGCCGGCTTAATATTCCTTAACGCGTCCTCCCCCACTTTGATCTTACTCACCTTTGCGCTCGCTCACCTGCTCCACATATTATCTCCTGCCGGCTGCAGCCACCACTGTCTTTCCTCTTCATTCCCTTTTTTTAATCACCTTTGCAGCATCCCTCCCTCTGCAGCCATGTCTCCCTTTTGAATTGTCATTTCCTTTTGCATCTTTACCCCAGATCACCTCCATGTGCAGCAGCCATGCTCCCTCCCTGCCTGCATCTCTCCATGCAGCCTCGTGCATGTCTCTTAAGCAGCCTTAGCTCTACCACTCTCTCTCCTTCCTCCTGGCCAGAGCTAATATGACTCATGTGGGCTGACATTTAAGAAGCAATCAAGGACCATCAGAATCCAACATGTTATGAGTCTGATAAATTCCCAATATGTCTGAGGTAGCAGCCTGAACCTTTCTGAGATCACAGAAAATGACCATGATGAATGCTCTTTCTTGCTATCCCCCACCACTGAGACCAGACTCTGGTTTTCATAAAGCACCCTTTAACACCCTTTAAACAAGCACTCTCTTCACACAACCTCTCCACTGACTGCATCCACTTGTAAAAAGCTGGAGGGCTGTGATAATCCATTTATTCTCATTCATTCCCATTGTATTCCCACAAGGCCACTGACATGATGGTGCCGGCAAACTCAATCCGTACCCCACCCATTTTCTTCCTCGCTGTGGAAATTTTCTTTCCCCTGTCACCAACTACTGCTCAAGATAACCCGATTACAAAAGACACTCAAACACCTCTCATTTAAGGTATCAATGAAGACATCACAGAAGGTTGGTCCAATTAATATGAAGCATCATTAAGAATGATAGATTCTGACTTTTGGAGAGTTTCTCATATTTTATATCAACCAATAAAGTGCCCTTTCATAATCTTTAACTTTTTGTCTCCAAGTGTTCAATCTATAAAAAAAGCAGCTGGCCAAGATTATGTTTCAGCCTTTTGCCTCCTCACCGGAGCAGTGTGAGGTCTGAAAGACATTGTGGCAACATCCATTCATGCGGGATAATCACATTAACTAGGCGTGTCGGGGCTTTGTGGATAGATTTCTATGAAGAGAAGTCGGGCCCAGAGTCAAAGCAAATGAGCCCAATGCTTCCCTCTAATCTCCCCCACCCCACCCCCAAAGCCTCCTAATCTGACTACCAGGCAGCCTGTGACAAAAGTTCAGAGATGAGATGAATCATTTAGCGATAGGAAAAAAGATGCTGAGGATGCTGGAGAAAGCAAAGCGATGCACTTTACCGGTTTGGTTCTTCTTATGCAGCACAGCATAGTTGGAGTTGTAGTATCCTCCCTTTCTCTTCTCTGCTTCTTTCTTCCCTTTTTCCTTCCCTTTCACTTCTCTCTCACCCTCTCTCTCTCGCTCTCTCTCTCTCACTTTCGTGCACACACACACACACACTCTCTCGTTCTCTCTTTCTGGCTGTATCACCAGCTAAGCCTTCCAGTGCATTTATTCATCCCAGTTTGCACTCACACGCTCTTCACTGCCTGGGTGCAACTCTTTTCTCTCTCTTACTCTCTGCCTGACAATGCCTACAAGCCCATCCTTTAAGCCCCTCCCTTCCCCTCTCTCCTCCTCCTCCACCATCACTTTTAGATCAGCACTCCTCTCTTCTACATGTTCTCACCCTCCTTTTCCTCCTCCCTTTCAGCCTAGCTCCAGCTAAAGCTGCGGCCCCACCCAAAAAGGCAGCCCCCTTTGATAACTGAGTGGACACCTCCAGCCAGGATTTGCCAAAGCGGTTCCATTTTATTCTGCTCAAATTTACTTTTGCGTTACTTCCCACCCCATTCTCACACACACACAGATGAAGAGATGTCTCTTTTCTTTTTGTTTGGCTCCAGTATGAGGAGTGGGGGGTTTGGGGGCTTGTCTACTTCTCAGATTGCAAAGGCTCTCAGTGTGTCAGATTATATGCCTAGATGTGCAGTGCCCAAATTTTGAGGGAAATGCCAAAAGCGCGTTTTCTGGCACAGCCAGGAAGCAGTGCCTGCCAGCACAGACGTATGAAAGAGAGCAGCGATGAGCGCTGATGCATGCAGACACACACACACACACACATACATATGCACGCTCAGTGCTTTTAGGACACGTCACCCACATCACCAAAACCACCCACCCACCCTCACTCGCTCTTCAACCCCCCCTCGATACCCAGCGCTCTCTGTTCTCATGGAAACACCACACTAGAAGAGCAGAGGAGGAAAAGGAGAGAAGGAAGAAAAGGGAGGAATGATGGCAGGAGGAGGAAGCAAGAAGGCCGGGTGTGGCAGACAGGCGGACTGCTTTTCTCTCTCTTTTTTTTCCCTCCTCCTCTTGTGTCCACCTTTGCACATAGTCTGGCTTAATGAACAGGGACTGGGCAAGCACTTCCCCCTATTAGAACCATTAGCATAGAGTGAGGCTTACAGGCGCATGCTCATACAAACACCCACACTCTGTATTTGTATTTCATAACACACACACAAACGGAGACACACAGTGGTGTCAAAACTGTCCCCACCCCCGCTCCGACACCAGCAGGCTTCAGCCAAAGACACAGAAACACAATGAGGATGGGAAAACAGGTGGATGAAAGGGAAGAGGGGTGGATGGCGTGAGAGAAAAAAAGGAGAGGAAGAAGACCTGGAGGCATTTCCAGTTTATTGAAAAAAACTCATCAACTGGCACCACCACGTCTTCCCCCTGCCCAGTGGTCACTGCACATTCAAAACCTAGCACCATCACTTGGCAGCACTATATCATCACTTGGTGTAATCATAGTCTGTAGCAGGCACAGTGACACAAGCTGTGTAATAATGCAGGGTTCTGCTGAGTGTGCCTGATCTCGTTTTTACCTCTGCATAGTTATGCACATTCATGCTGAACAGCTGCCAGTTCAGGCTCCCGTATACAAAGCTGATGCACTGCAATAACTGTTATGGCAAATGAAAATGGATGATATTCCGTATTCTGCCTGAATTTATTGAGACAAAACGAAAAAGGAGGTCAACAAATAAAGTTCACAGAAGAAACACGAGAAATAGGTATTTTAATAAAGCTAAATAAACAAGAACGCTTGTTTATTTAGCTTTATTAATTTAGAAAGTAATGGAAAAGAAACAATTGTGAATTCAGAATGACATCAGCTGCAATCACACCGTTACCAAAAAAAGACAGTCCTGTGGTGATTATCACCGGGTTTTGTCATCCTTTATATTTTCTCTCATTAGCTCTACAATTACTGCTCAACCTGACAGAACATCTGCAAACAGATCAACAGAAGATGCAGTCATCACAATTTTAAAACACATCTCCATTTACACTAGCCAAATTTTACACATTGATTTCAGCCCACATGTAAAATAATTATACCTCACAAAATAGACCAGAAATTGAGCAAACTTTGGTTTTGGCAGGTTGCACACAGAATCTCAATGCCCTGAGCCAGCAGACTGAGGCCAGGCAACATTTCTGAACAGCAATTTGAATGTCTTGCCACAGACTTTCAATTCGATTCAGTTCTGGACTTTGACAGGGTCATTCATACTTTGATATAAACCAATGTTTCTCAATTTGAGTCACCAGACACCATTGTCCTGCAAGTTTTATTTGTGTACATGTTCTAGAACAGTGCTTCCCAATTCCAGTCCTCAGGGGCCCCCTGCTCTGCATGTTTTAGATGTACCTCTATTCCAGAGCAGCTGATTCAAATGATTGCATAACCATCAAATGCTGCAGAAGCCTGTTAATCAGCCACATATTCAATCCAGGTGTGTGGCAGAAGGGAAACACCTAAAACATGCAGGGCAGGGGGCCTTGAGGACTGGAATTGGGAAACACTGCCTTAAAACATTAAAGTTTAAGAACTTTATTACAAGTTTTAGAAGGCGTTGCAGTGTAAGAGTTCAATGTTAATCAGGTTCAGCCTAATAAAAACAACAAAAATTTCCATGCAGACTTTCTTTGAGATGGCCAATATTTATGCAAAGCCTAAAACTGCGACCCAACAGTCAGCACAACTGTCCCCCCAACTGCACAACTGTCACTTGCACCAACATACTAAACATTATTTCACACTGAGGCTCGCCCGAGCAGCACTGAACACATCTATTGTCTGAGGTCAGTGGAGCCGCCGCACTGAACTCCTGACACATACAGTAACCATCATGACTGCTGTCAAGATAACATTCTGCTAATCACACTTGACAAACATTTAATTTGAGCTGCACAATACAAGTCTTAATTTTTTCTGCACACCAGTTTATTTTAAAGGAGTCAGCAAGGAAAGCTAATTGCACATACAGGAAAAACTTGCATATTTTAAAAAGGATGCAAAAATTGACCAAATAATTAAAATAATGCATTACTTGTTTTTAATTTCAGAGCACACTACAATGATGTTAACCAACAAATCTGTAAGAATCACAGGTGCAATAAAATGCTTTCTCATCTTTTTTTTTAGGTTTTATTCAAGTCTGGCTAAAAGGTAGACTTTTGGTTGAATCTGAATCCAGATGTTGACAGCGAGCCGCTCCGCTCTCTGTGCTTTTAAAGTCAATGAATGTGTCCTGCTTAACCCTTTAGAAACGTCTCTTTAGCCAACTGTGTCACCTTGTCTGTGTACGTGGAATATGCAATAAAGCCTTCAGGAACACATAAGCGACACACAGCGGCTATACACGCGAGAAAACAAAACAAGTCGAACTTCGTTCAAAATATGTTGAAACAAGTTTGTCATTCTGCTCACTCCTGATAAACAGACTCAGAGTTGAGTTTTTAGCATGTAAATGTCACGATGGATCATTCGGCTCATGTAATTTTCACAGTTTCCTTGTACTTTCACTCCAAGTAAACTTTGGACAACTTTCTGCTGTTTAGCTACCAGATGTGTGCGGGGAAAGCCAGGTGGTACAATCCGTCAGTCCTCGTTTCGGACACCAAGGAGAGCCGTGGATAAATACGAAAGTGCCAAAATGCAACACGTGAAACTCACCAAAGTTTGTTCATACTGCAGGGCTCGCTGG
>CAEFZY010058843.1:0-31450 GCA_903066815.1 Brachyrhaphis roseni
GCACTTGATGGTTATGCAATCATTTGAATCAGCTGCTCTGGAATAGAGGTACATCTAAAACATGCAGAGCAGGGGGCCCTGAGGACTGGAATTGGGAAGCACTGGCTTAAAACAAATAAGCATTCAATGAAAAGAACGTCAAAACTCAAACATAAAATATAGCGGTGTGGGTTTCGTGGTTTGGGGATCCCTTACTGGCCAGCTCACCCTCATGGAATATACATTAATTTTTACCACATCCACCATCTGTTGAAGAACAAAAACTAATGGAGGCAGAACTGAACCCTTCAATACTACAATGGCCTGAAAGAGAGTAAAAATCAATCAAGGACTGGCTGAGAATTAAAAAAAGACAAGCCCTGGACTGAGTCACCCAGATCTTTATCCTTTTGAGATTCTGGAAGGTGGCTTGAAACAGGTTGTACATGAATCTGACTTCAACATCTCACAAATAAAAGCAATGGCTGGAGGTTGAAATTATTCCATAACTACCAGTTGTTGTTTTGTTACTTCTTGAACTTTGTCACACTTTGTCTAAAAAGCTGCTACTTCGATAACAAAGCGCTACGACTTTCATCAAGGAAAACATTCTGACAAACAGCAGCCGGCAAAATTATCCAAAGGTCCTTTCTCTTTTATCTCAGGCACCTTATTCGGTGTGTCAGAGGTTTTAAAACAGAGCAAGGCCGAGTCTCTCTTCTGCAGACAGAGTCGTGCCTCGTGGCTGGGCCTCACAATCACACCAACAAGGCAGAGCGCAGCGTGAGCTCAGACCAAATGAAAAGCCCAGAGACTTGAAAGAGGATTGTCAAAACTAAGTAGGAATGGGAGTGATCGGAGGAGAAAGTAGAATGAAAGACTTTTCACAGAAGTATAGATGAACTAAGAAAGGGGTTGAAATTTGCAAGAGTTTTTAAAATGTGACGAAATACCATTCATAGGTGGAAGTTTACTTGAAGTCCCAAAGTATTAAAGTGGTTGATTTTTTTGTGTGTGGATGTTTTAAAAAATGTGAAAGTATTAGAGACCGTTTTTAATTAGATTAAAACTACGTTTTGCATTGTGTTCGTTTTTGTTGACCTTATTTAAAACTTTATAGTTTATAGCTTTCTCCCCTTGTATGCCTGTTTTTTGGGTGCTATGTGCATGTGAGGCAAGTTTAAGAATATATTTGACTTTTTTTTTTCTTTTACCATCAACGACACTTGTATTATTTTGCACCTTTTCACAAATGCCCTGGTTGGTTGCAGCAGTCATCACCAATGCAACTGGCTGACCACCACCCTACATGTGCTCAACTTCGTAGTATATTCAAGAAAGTAACAGAGTAACAGGAAGAGCATGGTATGCAGCCTGTGACGTGAGCCATCAATTTACCTATAATCATGTGGTAACCATGGCTTCAGGACATAAAACATTAGTTAGATTAAAACGCCACTTAATACAGTTTTTCAAATTTGGTAGAGCTTGCCATCATCAGTTCTTATAAATCATCTTTTTTTCAGTGAAATATGCCCATCATTGCTATATTTGAACTGCGCTTACCTTACCTGCTGTGAGTACTTGAAAGAAACACGAACAACTGAGACCTGCACACTAAGCTGTTCTGTGTTTAATGCTCAAACAGATTAGGTTTTATGTACAGATACAGATTAAGTGTTAATTCTAGATTGAAGAGGGGTTTACTACTTTCATGTCAGTGCAAATGAATGGATGTTAAAAATAGCTGTTCCAATGTTGACTGCAGTCACCGTAATTGTATTTGGCAGGTTTATTTTATGTGCATTTGAAATTGAATTTTACCGAAGGCGCTACTCGCTTGTGTGTACAGTGTTTTCCACCTTCGAATCCACTCTGTTTACATCAACATGCCACAGCACCGTAATTAAAGAGATGATGCCATAACCCCAGCACCGATTTAACTTTTCATCAAGCTGCTTCTGCTTCAGTGGGGGATTGTTTTAAACTTCCTTTCATGTCTCCTCTATAGTCATCATTTTGCCTGTTTCTTTTTCCATTTTTTTTTTTTTTTTTTTTTACAAATCCTCTTTCAAGTCTTTATTCCTCTTATTTTGAGAATCAAAGATCAGAGTGAGCAAAAAGGAGTGTGATTTACCAGAGGAGATGCTGTCTCACTTTCACAGCAGTGGGTTTTTACAACAACAGGATATTTAAAATTGTTCCAAAGAAGATCAGTGGAGTCTTTTTTTTACTTCATATCTTGACATAAAACCACCGTAAGCATTTTTGCATCGCCAATGGTTGAGAAATCATCTTTTGTTCAGTCTGTACGCAAGCTTTCTCCTCTGACTGTGGTCTTTATATATTGTGCTGAATATGGACGATTGTTCGTTTTAGGTAAGCCCACCACGTTCTAATACAAAATGGGGAAAATAGAGCAAATTGGAGGAAAAGAATGGAGATTTAGGACTCCATACTGTAACCCAAGAGTGTCAGATTTTGCTATTTACCGTCGTAAGCTTCTGCAGCTGGTTTGTCCACAGGCTAAAGCAAATAGACATTCTGAATGTTTGTTGGAGCAACAGAAGCGTGTTTGCACTTAATTGAAGAGCAGAGGCAGTCTGGCTGAGTAGTCTACTTTGCTTGATTAGACAAAGAACAGAAAATCTAAAGAAAACAATGAGATTTATCAGTCAGAGGAGCGAGAGGAAAGAGAGGCAACGAAGGCTGCACCGCAACGAAGAAAGCAAATATCTTTGTGGGATTAAAAAGGACTGGGAGAGAGTAAGAAAAACATTAAATGTTTGAAATCGGAATAATAAGTTTGGTCAGAATTTGGCGACCATATAATTATGTTTCTTGATACTAACCTGAAACCTAAAGTCCTGTTTTTATGTATGCATTCTTTTTGTAGTTGTCGAACCAAATCAGCCTGGTATCAGATCTGTCATCTAGCCTGGAGTTGCACACATGAACAAACCATTTCATGTAATCATGAGTGAAAATGAGGCAATAAGTGTAGATAGTTTGAGAGAAGAGTTATTGTCCAATAACAGCTATCGTACTGTATACAAATGGTTATTATGGCAACTATACTAGCAGTAAATGTGGAATGTGAGAATTGTTTCTCAACAGAACAATAAAGAGACAATGCCAGCTTCCAATTTTGTCAGTTTTTTCATGCTACCATTAAGCAAGTACTTACACCGAGTAAGCCACTCTATTGAAATGATACAAATGGTTATTATGGCAACTGCACTCGCAGGAAATGTGGTTCATAATTTCTTTATATCAGCTGCAGTATCATTTCGGGTGACTTGGGGTTAGTTCAAAACAAAAGAAAGAAAAAGAAAAGAACTTAGTATTCTCACTATTACCACTGCACAACACTTGTTTCATAGCAGGCACACTCATCTGATCCATTGGTACCACAGATAGGAATAGGGAATGATGAATACATCTTCAAGTCAACACATTAATATATTCATAATGTTTTAAATTAGCGCCTTGTTTGTAGGTGTGGAAGCTGCTGACACGTTAGAGATATGCAGTTCCACGGTGATTACTGGTGAGTGCAGTGTAAACACTAAAGCAATTATGGGCTAAATGGAAGAAAATTAACATTTACGGAAAACTTCAGGAAGAAACAAAATGGCTTCTAATGAGGGCTAAAATGTAGGCGGAGGGTTGATATTTTGAGAGTTGAGATTTTGGATTTTAAACCAGTTATTAGCTACACAACTCTGCAAGCAACTCCTGTTAAAATTCTTCACAAGTGCCTCCCAAATTAGGGTGCACTGCTTAGCTTGTGCTTTTTCACCAGCTGCTGTATGAAGAGGCTGACTTGCAGCCATCTGGCTACTGAGAGATTCTGCAAAAACGTTGCTTGTGCACGTGGCAGTGCTGCTGTATTTCTGCCACTGCACATTGGAAACACTACGATGATCGAAGCCAAAAGAATTAGGTTGGATATAATTGGATGGTCTTTGCAGAGCTTAATTAGAATAAGTATGGATCCTGAGATTCTAGCCTTTTTTGAAGAGTTGGGTTGATATTTGGTGGTAATTTCTCACAGTTGTCCCTGTGACTCACACAGCGAGTCACAGGGATCTAGACAATGGATGGAAGGATGGATGTTTAACGTTTAAGGCGACTGAAAGAATAGCGTTTGTCTTTTAGGAAGCAACAAATCTCACCAGCAGCAGCGTCTTAATTTTGGATAAAGGAAGATCATTTTAACCTTATAGTCACACTTTCCTATCTTGACATGTGTGCTGGGATATTGAAAAATATCATTCTCTCACATTTTCTCATGTGAGAGAATGAGGGAGATTTTGAAAACAGTGAAGCCCTGTTGTTACTTTTAAACCCGTTTGTCACTTTTTATGCATCTCCATTCTGAAAATTGCTTGTGTACTAAGATTAGGAGTGTGCCTAATTTTAGTCACAATAATAAAATGTGGCAATAATAATAGTCACATTTTATTATTTTTTTTATGTTAATGCCTAAGGATCAACTGACCACCTGCAAATTACATTTTTATGCTTCATTGAGTGCCCACCCCTGTGGTAAAATAACTGTCACCCAAAGTATTAAGAAAGTAGCCATTGTTTTATTTTTTGTTTAATGCATCCAGAATGCTAAGATGTTTGAATCTTTTTTCAGGGCAGACAGCTTAAGATTAAGTAATATTATTGGATATGCTACACAAAACGAGGATTTTGCAGCAGTCGGGCACATCTGCAGGATGCATGATGTGTGCCAGCAGAATACATGGCAGCCTTGCTCGTCTTGTGACATAATTGTGGATGGTAGAGCGTCAAATGCATAGCAAGATGACGGATAATAAAAAACATGCTACGTCATGAAGGGAATTAATTAATATCCAAGTCCAAGTTTCCTCATAGTACACTGTACTGTGTTGTAGCTTTTAGGTGCAGCTGCTTCAATAAAAAGTAAGTGTGTGTATCAAACTGTTTCCCTGTAAAAGCTTCAGTTACTCTACAGCCATATGAAGCAGCAATAAATGTCATTTACTATTTCCGATTGTGCTCAAAAGCTAGACGTTAACCATTCCTTTTTACAAAATACTTTCAGGTTCCAGTGAGCTGGAGAGAAATCCAGCTGAAGAAATCACCAGTTTCACAGATGTGGCTGTTTATAGAAACTGCTTCTGTTGTTGAAAGCTTTCAGAATTACTTAAAGCAAAGCAACATCCTATGCCAAAACGCAAATACTGTTGCACAGGTTGTGTATGAATGCCATGTCAAGGCTTATAATCACAGGAAAAAGAAACTAGACAGCAAAGCATGACAATTTTCACCTTACATGGAGGTTTGAGATAATCACTTCCAAGACTGTAATTCAGCTTTAAAACAAAACAATTCTCCACTACCACAATTGTGCCGACATCCATAAGCAAATCGAAAACAAAACCTGGATAATGCTAATTATGTATACTCTTTACGGCTCCAGGTTGACAGTATGTCAATATAACATGCAAATTATATGGGGTGGAAGTTGTAACCTCCCAGGCAGCTGTAAACGTGCAATTTTCCATCCATGTTATTAAATTTGCTCACTTCACAGGCTGCAGAAAAAGGTTTTATTACAGCATATGTGAATTAATTCCTCTAAACGATGCACATTTTGGTACACAGACATTTCCAGGGATGAACCTATGACTTTGTAGTGTGAGCAGAACTCTTCCAAACGTCACAAGCTCCATGAAATAAATGACTGTATAAAACACAGCGGGTCCATTTAAGATTCCCTAGTAGAGAAAGCAGCATCTGCTCCATCGAAACCTATGCATGCCCTTGTAATGTATATACCACACCATATTCTGTCAAGGTAACAGGTAAAAAAGCTGCATCAAAACCCTTTTAAAACTCACAAGGGAATAATACAGGAGTCTTGTGAATCCAAAACACTTTCACAACTATCAGGTGACATTGTTTCATGTTCTAATGAGAAGGTGGTGTTACACGGCGTTTGTCCAAATGGAAACAGTTACTACATTTCTTTCCTTGTTTCATTGTGCACAGAAAAAAAAATGCAGCTGAGTAGCATGACAGCTGTCAATGTTAACTGGCAGAGATGATGTCATCTGATAGTAACTCCTGAGAAAATTTTTAGCAGAACACTAATTGTGCTTAGTGTTCAAATGTGCATATTATCTGAAGAGCTGTTTGTGTGCATTTGTCTAAGCTACTCCTGTGTATGAAAATGGAACTAACAAGTAGAGTTAAAAAATTATGCTGTCAGGATATGAAGATCCTTAAAATATGCTGTAAGTGTGTGATTGACAGCCAAGAATCAGACTGGATATCACCATTTACATGCTGTAAATGAAATGTTTTACTTTTGCTCCCCTTATTGGGAAGAATTTTGTTTTATTCATGTTAAAAAAATAAAACATTCTTGCCCCAATAGGCAATATGGGCCCCTTTGGGCCTGGCAGACGTAGCATTCATGTTTCCCTTTAGTATTCTCTAACTGTGATTCTTTTTCATTTTTCCTGATTGATGTTGGTAATTGTTTCAGTTACTGTCTGTAGTTGCCGCTTGACTGCGTTTTCACATTAATCTACGTCGGCACTGAATATTTTATTCCCTGTAGGGGTTAATTGTTTCTTTTTGTCTGTCTATGTGTTGTTTTGCTACTCAGGATGATAATGTTTTGTCTAAGCTACTCTTCCAGTTTGTTTTCAAGCATTATTACTTACAATGTCCAACCAGGGAGAAATATCTGAAAATATTGTGAAGTCAAAACACAAAGCCAAATGTTTCTTTGAATGACTGTTGCAGTCTCAAAACGATTCAATCTCCTAAGCAGATTTGTTTTGTTTTTTTTATGAAACCACATATTCATAAATCAGGTGTGTCACCTGGCACACCGATTCAACCAGAGAAGGTGAAAGAACTCGAAACAAAAGTTCACAAGTTTAAAGTTAAAGGAAACGGGGTTGTTTTACTGAAAGTGGCAGCAACAGAAGGTTATCGACAGTTGCCATCAGAATTCAGGGAGACAGGTGGCCCAAAAACTGGCATCAGACACAGAGGTTTCATTTCCCCCAAGACGCATACTAAAATAAAAAAAATAAATAAAATCAGAAAGGTAGCAAACACTTTCACACCACTGTCTTGGCATTCATGTGGATGTTGAAGGTGGAGGATGTCAAAAGGAAAAGCATACCTCAAAGTTTGCCAAGAACTGGTGTCAGAAAAGTCCCATAACATAATCGTGAATTCTCTTGAAAAAGGCAGCTGCTGTATCTGACTAAGATAACACAAATTGGAGGGTTTTATATATAAACAGAAGGGCAAGATTCCTCAGCAGTCAGAGTCTCTCAACAGCAAGGGTGCACCAAGTGGCACTCATGCTTTTTGTGAAGGGGTTGAATAACTCTGAAGCGTCAACCATTAAAAATAATCTGACATCAATGGTCTTTCAGTATTGACCAAAATCTTTCAAATAATCTCTGGTTTGCATGTGTACCAATTCGTCCAATTCTAAGCTTTCCTTCTTGGTGCCAAATTGATTTCCTCAGTAACTGCATAAACGAACAAAATATCTCACTTTACTCATTTATTTATTTTTTTTCCCTTTATCTTTGTTCAGGTTTCTGACAAAAATCAATAATGAAATTCAGTCTACACTCATCTAAGCTCCCACATGCTTTGCATAATAATTGCGGAGCAACATTCTAATCAAGAAGATCCTCTTAAGACTTATTTAGGCCACAAGTTGTAATTTTAAATCTGACATTAGGTATGTAACTCTGTCTGCTAAAGGTGATAACACCAGAGGGGAAAAAAAGGATAGAGAAAAGGAAGAGAAAAAAAGTCCCAATGGCCTGCTTTTTTTATTTTTTTTTTTAAGACTTACTCTTTCAAGTCTAAATCGGCTGAGTTGCTGCCTTACAGTAAACATTGGGCAGCGGGGTAAACGGACTCCAAGATTAGTTTTTCATTGGAGTAGAAAGCCTGGAACACATATTAGACATTATTGATCACTTCCAACTACAGGGAAAATTATTCTTGAAGAGTAAAAATGGCACAGGAGAAGATTTGTGAGTGGAGAGGGTGAATGCTGCCAAGAACAGCCGAGGCACCTCTCTCCGATTCGGCCGTTCCTCTTGTGTGCCTGTCTTTAGGTGCGTGACAAGTCGTCTCAAGGGGTGAGGAGCTCCACCTTGGCAGCCTCTGGTGATCCGTGGGTCAACCTATTAAAACACTGACACACATCTAGGATCAAACGCGCGCGCGCGCACACACCCCCACACACACTACCATAATAGATTTAGTGGTTTATTCGCTGGGACTCCACAGTGAGCCTACGGTGATTTATCACTTCCCTGAACAACACACAAATCTGCCTGTGTATGCACATAAAAATGCACAAACACGCACTCTTCTGGATACATTTCTTCGGACAACCCGCTTTTGTGTACCAACGGAGGCCCTTCGGAAAAATAAAAAGGCAAACGGACAACCTTTATCTTAAATTTTGTTTCTGAAACACCTGCTTTGAGTTCTCCCCGCTCTCCCTCTTTGATTTAAATTACATGCTGTTTATCTGTTTGACTGGGTGGAATTGAGCAAATGGACTCAAATAAAAGCCCCTGAGCCACAGTAATACAGCGGCGGGCTACAAAGCACCAGCCAGCCACCCCGGCAATATTTGTTAGCCGTAAAATGAAACAACACAACATAAAATGAATCTCACCCTCATGCCACCGAGGAGTGATTTGAATACAAATCTACAGTAATGACAGCAGAAGTGGCAGCACGACTATCCATCAGCAGGCTGCGGCGGTGACGTCGGAAGTCTCATTTGGATCCTGTTGGGCGTTCAGTGAAGACCACTCTCTCCCCTATCTCTGCTCTACCTCCTGGTTAATGGGCTTATTTGTCATATTTCTTTCCTGGCTTTCTGCCAGGAGCACAAAACTGGGGGATCAGTGTTTTGGGGGTTGTGTTTAACAGAACAATCATAGGGGCCGATGAGGAGCGAAAGGGTGTAGGGGGTTCATCTCTGATGATTATGCAGCCTCTCTTCCCTGTAGGCATGCTGCCGACCCAGACTGAATTGATTAAATATGCCTGCTATGATTTTCAGCATGGCCCAGACATAATCGCTTTGGAATGCCAATAGCATCTCTTCGTCTAGGTCGTTTTTCTTGACCCGAAGTGAGCAGACGCTGCCCAGGAAGCTGAGGTTACATCGATTTCTGTCCAGTAGGGGAGTTTTACTCAAAATGCCTAATGAGCTGTTGAGAAAAATTTATTTGATTTGCAAGTAAGGGTGCATGTAAGTCTATACTTATGGTGTCGCTGATTATTGCTGATTGGTGGTCATGAGTGGTAGTTTGGTCTCGCCACAACTGTTTGAGAAGATATGGCTGTTATTAACTTTTGTAGCATGACAAAAGCATATGACCCCTAGAGCCTAATAGCTGGTTGTGTCATACTCGGCTGCAACAACTGCTATCAAGGCATTTTACAATTACTTCCAATGAAACTTTAAAATTCCTATGGAGGAACTGCTCACTCTTTGCGAAATTGTTTCAGTTTAGCTGCTTTGGAGGATTTTAATCCAGACTGTGATGAGGCCACTCCAATCCTTCATTTAGTCTTTAGATCCATTATTTGAGCCTTTTTGACTATGGCTAATTGTCTTTCTAAATAATCCATTTAAGTTTAAAGTCAAATTCACAATTTTCTGCTAAAGAGCAAAATGCATGACTCCTTAAGTCAAACTGTACAGGATACTCCTCAACAATAGACCACTATTGGTCTGTAGTATCACCATGTTTTACTATTGGTATGTTTCTTTTCTGAAAAGCTGCTGTAGTTTTATGGCAGATGTCACATGAGCCACACCTTTTTTTTATGAATATTTTCTTAAATATCTCTATCTTAATCGAGATTTTTGTTTTGTTTGGCAAACGTGCAAAATCCTTTTATGTTAGTTTTGGTAAATACTCAGTACCAATGGCGTATTTTAGATAGACCATCCATTTCTGGAAAGGTCCATCACTGTATCATGATTAATCTGCTTGTGGATAAATGCTGTTGCTGTGGTTCACCTGAGTGCAAATGCTTTGAAACCTTTCTGGACTCACAAATTTCTGATCTGTTCTTAAATCTCTTTAGGTCAGGGAACAACATGTTCCTTTTCGAGATCTCGTAGCCTACTTTGTTATCAGAGATGCTTTACTTAGACACTTTGCAATTTTTTTCAAAGAGGCAAGGTTTGTTTACATATTTCTATATTGCTTTGGGTTCCCATTCTGCCTTAACGAATTAAATCCTCCTTTGAAAACTGCTTTTTGTTTGCATTTACTCGGGTTATTTCTGGTGTTCAAATTTTAATTTGACGATCTGAAACCTTTGCGAGTTACACAAAAGCAAAACTAAAAGAAATCTGTGAAGGTGGGAAAATTACAGCAGTTTGTCTGTGAAATGTTTAGCAAGCAGAAAACACTGAAATTGTTTTGCTGTGTTTGAAAGGCAGCATTTTGTAAGATTATCCAAAACAAAGTATACCATTTGACCATGCTTACTACTCATGCTGAAAAGTAAAAAAAAGATTTTACTTTGTTGCCGGGATCCAAATAGTTTTGTTTCATAGAAAAACATTTATTTCTTTGATGGGATAATTCAAGGTTGTCATTTTTCCATCCGTTCTAGAGAGCTGGTCATTAGAGAGACGAGTGGGAACTGCCAGGGCTGCTGCCCAGCTTTGTGGAGGCTGAAGGACACAGCAACATAACTCAATAGAAACTCTACAACATCAGCAGCAAACGTCCCAATTTTAAGCAAAGGTACTAACTGAGGCACTGATACAGTAGAGGACAGAAGTAAAGAGTGAAAGATGAAATCATTTCAACTTTTTTGTGGATTTAGCTTCATTACTGCAGCACAGCTAGATGCGAGCGCTGGCAATGGTCAGAACATAAATCAACGACTAAGTTGAGTGCTGGGTCAGCTTCCTTTTTACCACTGTAATCTTCCTCCCCTGTTATGTTCACAATATCCTAATGGTTCTTCCAGGGAATTACTTCCCATTCCTTAGAAGGCAAGTTCATTTCTTAAATGTGACTCACGAGTCTCTTCTCCACAGTTTCTCTCAAAAAACAACATGGAATTGTTCCTGTCTTACAGGAAGACGTGTTAGGAGTTTAGCCGTAGGTTGAATAATGATTTGGAATATTGACCTCATCTGAAAACAAATAGGAAAGTACCAATCTACCATCTGTAAGATACAAATATTTTGTAATTTTTGTTTTTTTACACTTCAAGTTAGAGGTAAATCAATTTAGGACCCAGTAATAGCATCTACTCATGCATTTCTTAGAATCTAATTTATAAATTAACTCAAGTCTTAATACACAGAGAAATATATTCCCTGTTTTATAATCTTATAGCTAATGGAACTTGAAGTGAAGTTTCTCAGAAAATAAATTTTTGTGCATGAGTAATAAAAACATTTTCGGACACAAAATGTGGTCTTGCTGGAAAGTATGTCCTTAAACACTGCAGTACATACTCTACTTGGTTGATTTGCTTGATTACTATGTCATTGTGGAGTAGCATGGAGGCAAACAGCTTGTGGCTATCCTGTACAAATCCAAGTTGCCTCTTAGCTCATCCGGTTTGTTGGCTCTGGTGTCTGTTAAATAGCCCTCAGATTTTCTGTGGGATTTAGGTCAGGCCAGTTTGCTGGCCAGTCACGCTCTGTGATATTATGGTCATTAAGAGCAGGTTATCTGGTACTTTGACCAGTGTGGGCAGGGGAGAGTGAAATGCTCTGAAATTTCCTGGTGGACTTGATTGGACTTAATGAAACACTCCTCAAATCAATGCTGACAGCGGCCCTGGAACCGCAGCCGTTTGGATGCCCTGCCTCGCCGCTGTTCTTCTTCCAGAGCCTGTGACCTTAATTTTCCCAACTGTGACGCAAAAATTACTGTCATCTGAAATGAAATGAGGACTTTGGATCGTTGAAAGACTGCCAGGTTTAGCAGAAGTAGTCCATGTCGTGGATACAGCTGTTTGATGGCTCTTAAATTGTTGACTGATCTACATCTTGTGAATCTCCACAAAATTGGTTTTGTTCCACAATCCTCTCAAGGCTGTGCTTAGCTCTGTTTTTATCTATTTTCACTCAAACTTTGCATAATTTGTGTTTGAATGCAGCAGTCTGAACAGCCAGCTACTGTAGCAGTCATGTTTTTTTGGCATAGGCACATTTTTGGAGTGCGGCAGTGACTGTCTGATGCACAACTGTGAAGTCAGCAATCTGCTCCATAAGGCAGGGCAAGTTTATTTTGTATAGCTCTATTTGTATAGAAAGGGATCCAAAGTACTTCAGACAAAATCAAATTAAAAACATTAGCATAACAAAGACTCTCAGGCTTTTACAACGCATTGCAAAAGAAAAAAAAAACAAAAAACTGAAACCAACTACGAAACCCAAGCGTTTTCTTCAATTTCACACTTCAATCAATCAGTGGTAAGACAAACGATTTGGCTTAGATTCCTTGATAGAAGCAGTTGTAAACAATGACAGTAAATGCTGCCTCACATTGTTTAGTTGTGGTCGAGGCAACACCAAGTAAGCAGGTGACTGAAAACGTGAGGGGTCAACATGACAAGCAACTCAAATGAATCTTGGTCCAACACCCATTAGAGCTTCAGAGACCAAGAGCAGAATTGTGAAGTTTATTGTTTGAAAAACAGGCAGCCAGTGTAGTAATTCAAAGAAAAATAAATAAAATTGGCATAATATGACATATTTTTCTGATGTTGGTAACAACTTTTGATGAGTTGTATCTGCCTGATTGATTATTTTTAGCCAGTAAAGACAAAGTTGCAGAAACCTAACCTTCTAAAAATTATGCACCAGTTGTTTTGTGTGCTGTTTTAAAAGGAAACCCTTTATTACAGTATCGTTTAAACGATAATTTTAAGTCGATCTCATAAAATGCTATGGTTGCCAAAATTTACACCTGAGTCCAAAACAACGTTTTGCATATGCTTTGGTTTCTTTTTATTATTATTATTATTTCCATTTATAGTTCATCCATATGCAAGGTTTACTTTCAAATTTAACTGCCAAATGTTTTGTATACATATCCAGACCAAGATCTCTATATTAAAATTTGACAGAATATTAAAATGTGTGGTTTATTTTAACCATGACTGAACATAGTTTAATTTCATATGCCTATTGGAATTATTATAACTTAAATCGCAAACTGATTTAAAAAAAAACAAACAAAAAAAACTATCCCTCATGTATTAAAACCATGCAATAATATGAAAGCCCACAGTTGACTGAATTATAACAACTCACTTCACACAGTTGAATGACAACTGTAATCAAATCTTTTATTGAAGTTAAATACTTCTCTCAATTATGTGCCAGCAGAGAGATTGCAGAATCCTATTTTCAACAGGTTATAATGAACCGTTCCCTCGGATGAGTTTTCAACCAGAAACTATTTATGCCACTCTCTATATTATGTTTGCCGGTTGTAATATATTCACTTTTAATGCATTTGCAATTTTATGAATTCAGCTCATTTATGAAACCCACTCTGCTCTAATGCACCTAGATAACACAATCTATATAAGTAAATCAAAGGGGAAAAAAATTACATTGTAAAAAGTTCAATTTCTGAGCAAAAAATTTGGCTTTTTTTATGCTTACAGTGACTAAACATGACACTTTGTTTTTTTCTGATCTCTTTCCAAAGATTTTATGTTATGTCTTTCAATGATTATTACAATTATTATTCAGTGCTCAAATGGGTAATTTATAATCACAGTTACAATGGAGAAAAAGAAAATGAAGCGGCAGAAGAGTTTGTAAAATACCGCAGAGGAGTATTTGTAAAGTAAAGCTGGAGCTTTTTTGGACAGTTACAAGATTGGACTGAGGCACAAAACTTGGATTTTTGATTTGATTTTACATGAAAGAAATTAGATTTTTTTTTAATCTATTGTAATAAATAGGCATGCATAAGTGATTGATGAGCACACATACTGTATGCATCCTATAACACAGACACTTATAACAGTGCTTCATGAAGCTCAAGTGTTTCAGCATTTGTGACTAGTTATTACATAAAGAACATCAACATATTGTATTTTATGAAAACCTTTGTGTGGAAAGTGGCGTATAAACGTTTCAGGCCTCATGACGCCCCTGACAATTACTGTGGAAACGAAGATTATTCATAAAATCAAGAAAATTGTGGACAATCCTGAGCACCTTCAGACTGTTTTACAACAGATTGAGAAGTTTCTTGTGACTTGCTGTAACACAGACTGCTACAGGACATCTTTCCTGCCCAACAGCCATGAGCATCTATAGCAACTCTTAAGACAATTGTATGACATCAGTTAAAAACATCATTTAATTTTCCTTAGAGATTACTAAAGTATGTCAGAATGGAATTGAATGTCAGAAAGAGAAGGCAATTTTGCTTTTGTTCTATGCGAGTGTATGCAACGATGAAGTTTTAAGCTGAAAATATGAACATTTCAGAGAGTTCTGTCTGGACTAGATCACAAAGACCGGGCAGACTGTTTTGAGTTCTATTGATTGTACATGAAAATATTTGCAAGGAGTCAAAGATGTCTGGGCAGTGTTTTCTCTAAGCTTGTCCAAACTGTTTCTGCTCGGAGAGCCAAGAGTGCAGACTGCGTAGGCGAGAATGTACTCTCCGTCAAGTCCTCGCATCAGCTCGACCCAAACAGATTAAATGCCGCTTTCTGTAACCTGGACACACACACACACACGTACGTTAAAAACAAATCACACCGGAGCACCTGCCCGGCCGTGATTTGTTTTCAGACGCCGGTCAAACAGATCCATTTGTCTGGACCCTTCCAGCAGCAGGACAGCTTAGTCTCCACTGCTCATAAAAATGCCAGCTGAATTTACATCAGGCGGGTTCGGGCGTAAATCCTACGTCAGTTCTGCGGCCTGACGGGAAGACATGATGGCCCCCTCAATGCTCAGAGGTGAGTAACATGAAATCCAATGAAGCAGCGGAGGTAATGAAACTGATATTAGCCTGGTTAACCTTTAGCTGAGGAGCAGCACCCTGCAGCTGCCTCCTGTGGGCACGGTGAAAAGGTTTAGGAGTCAGGAAATGATGCATGCTCTTATTAGAGAGCAGCATTGGGGCTGGGTGGGGGTGGATCGGGGGAGATCATGGAATCAAAAGAGAATAATAACTGTTGAAAATAGGATATAATGTAGCCTATAAAACATTTCACACTGCAAAAACAAAAGTATTTCTGTTTTGTTTCTAGTGCGAATATCTAAGTTCACTGAAGACAAAAATTACTTCAATAATTCCTCAATATTGATGGAAAGTAGTAGTTCCATTGGCAGATTTGTTCACTTACACCAGGACTTTTTTTTATGAATATTAAGGAATTACTGACTTAAAACAAGCTTATGTTTCCTGCTGAAAAGTTCACTTTATTAAAACTAAGATTAGTACAATACTTGGTATAATTTTGTGTTTTTGTAGTTTCGTCACATTTTTCCCATCAAACCATGAAATGCCATCTTTGGTTCTGGGTTGTATCCGTTACTGACGGCTGACAATCTTCGTCTGCTTTCAGAAGTCTTCATAAGAAAAAAAAACCGTAGCTGCATTGCATTCAAGAATGAATCCTCCTCTTAGAGAAACATACACAAACACAACCGTTACGTTCCTCTTTGAGAAACTTTTCTATTTCAAAGCCAATTTGTCCTGCTGCATTTAAACGGCATTCAACATGCTCCAAAATGACACTATTGTCAAGGAATGATGAGTTTTATTGATGCAGCAAATTAGATAATTGCTTTAAAAGCTGCATGATGACTGACTGATGTGGATCTCTGCAGCTGCTTGCTAGCAGTGTAACATCAACTGTGTCACTGTGTCTTTAAGAAGGTCATAGCAGAACGTAGTGCTTGCATGCTGTGATTTAAGAGTCATAACGCAAGAACAAGTGTGTGAAAGAATAAAATCTCTGAAGTTAAATGTAATCTTAGAATGTCATTATCTTTTACTGAAACCATTAGGAAGGTGGAACTTTTAAAAGGGCAGTGGTATGTAAAGTTTGAGCTTTATATCATGTTATAATGTTATTCCCTCATCAAAAACAATTCTTGCATGTCAGAAAAATCCTTTAATCTCCCAAGGCAACTATTCAGCTGTGCAAAACGCTTGGGGCTACCGAGCGTTTTCCCATGATGAGCTGCGGTTTCCAAGCATCTGCCTCACAGATCACCCCTGCCCAGTAAGCCCCCCACTTGGCTCCTACAAACTAGCCAGCAGCAATTTGCAAACACCCTGTGGAACTGCGCATCTGCTGAGCTCATTACACAAGCTACACCTCAGTGCAAAGCTGATTAAAATGTTAAAGGGATAATAGAGGAGCGCTGTTGTCATGACTTCCTGAAGGTGGAGGGTCAAAAAGAGCAGATGTTTTTAAAAGAGACAGAAGCCCAATTTCAAGGCGTTAAATTACATAGTGAAGTTACTTTTAGGTCATTTTTGCTATATCTATAGCATTTTTATAACAACTGAAGGCAACAGTTACATTAGTGCGCTGTAAAATGACATAAAATGGAAAACACTGCCCGTTTAAAAATCCGATGAGCAAAAACTATTTTGGATACAGAAGGTAGTGGGTGGCGTTGAAGCTGGTATTTTTAAGGAGAGTTTGGTTCAGATGAGTTTGGACCCTTCAGAAACTCCAGACACCTCATCTAAGCTTACATATGGTATCTCAGCTGAGTCTTTAGGAAGGTATAAAAGCAGGGAGAATAAAAGGCTACTGTATTACATTTATATGCACCCTTCCCCTCCTGTCTCACTGTGACAAGCACTTTACTCCTCACTTTTGTCATTATCTCACAGCAATCCCTTGGAGATTGAGCACGGTCTCATTCCACATTTTGCAAAATGTATTTAAAAAAATACTGCTGGGGACGAGTGATGAAAGGAAAGCTAAAGATTTGTGCAAATGAATAGTTATGTCATTATCTACCCATTTCACTCTGTCCCTGCTGTGAAATCCATCTTGATAATCCATGGTTGTGTCCTTGCTCCGATCTGCGGAGCAGATTTGGTAATCAGCGGGGGGTCACCAGCCTCGGGGGCTCTCCTTCCTCATTACAGTTCAGTCTGGTAAGGTATCCTGGAGGCGCCGGGGTTGAACTGCGGCAGAATCCCACAGAGGAGCTTTGTTCAAACAGCGTTGCGCTGTATTACCCAACTTAATGGAGACTCCATTTCGAGCTCAACCCTCGGCAGCTCGTGTATTTACGGCGGGGTGATCCGATTTCAATGTCACGCGAAGAGCGACACACCCGGGTGGAAATGGGTTAGTGGGGAAAATTGAACTTGGAAAAGTTGGAAAATTAGATCTCCGAATGTGCAAGGATGTGGAAGAATGGTTATATGAGTTCAGCTGAAGCAGAGAGCAAACCAACCGTTTTATGAGGCCTTTTAACTGCTGACAAAATCTAAGGTCATCCAAACAGGGACGTTTTAAAAAGGAGACAAAGTTGTGATCATAATTCAGCCTTAAAATTATCAGAGCAGACATGAAATATAATTACCAAAAGTCCCAGGGCCATGTCTGCAAATGAAGTATGGTTGGAATTTGACAAGGAATGGTTCATTTTTAGTCTATTGTAAGTTTAACAGCTTCAGCAGTTAAAGTTTCCACCAAAGATTATTTGGGACGTTCAAGCTGCTGCTACAAATTTTCCAATTATATTTCACACGCTACGTTTTTTTTCCTAGAGCAACAGAAAATATGGAGAAATTTTCAGTGTGCAAAGCAGATCCTCCCCATCATTGAACAGTAATTGTATTTTATTAGATGGAGAACCGTTCAGGAAGAAAGGTTGGGTTGGTAAATTAAACAGTTTCATGGGACACGAATGGAAATGCTTTAATTCTTAGAATTCAGAAACTTGGATGTGGGTTTTTTGCATGGGGGTGTGGGTGTGTGTATTTTTTTCTAATTGTAGGCAGCCCCTGAATCCTGCAGGCTCTCCTATGGACCTAGATTATCTGAACGCACCATTTAGAGCTGGATCCAAAACATTTCAAGTTATTTTTCAAAGATATGCAAGATACAAAAAAACAAGTTTCCAATAAAGAACAGACTGTGGTGAGTTTTAGGGTTCTACCTACCAGTAAGAGTCCTTTGGTGAGATTTTAATGGTTTTAAAATATAAAGAAATAGATAAAGAACAGCTCCTTGTAGAAAAATATTTTGATTAACGGAAACAATGCTTTCTATGACATTTTTTTAGTTATTTAGAACAAAGCTGAGTCAGTCAGGCATTTCATATACTTATTATGGTAAAAAAAAAAAAAAGAAACTAATATTTACAGACTGACATCAAAAGAAATGCAGCTTTATTCACAAGTTGTAAGAACAATTAAAAATCACTTAGCTAAAACAGAAGGTCATTTTAAGCTATTTATTTTAGCAGATGTAAACAAAAGTGGAATATCAGCTGGTTTCCATCTGGTAAAGCAAAATTTAAAGGCAAAGTTTCACTGTGGGCTCCAAGAGTTTGTGCGGCACAATTGCAAAGAACAAAGCAATTGTTCTTTGCAATTGAAAAATAGAAAAAGACAGGCTTCCCTAAATGCTTAGGTAAAAGGCAATTTAACTTCTCTTGATGTGTCAAGAAAGCTTTTAAAGAAAGACATTTGAATTGAAGAGTACTGAAGAAGTCTATCTGATGAGAAGGAAGACATCTTGAAATGACAAAAGTCCAGTTTCCTTCTTCCTCAGCATTCAGGACTGTCAGGTTCTGTATGGCAAACCTACACCAGAATGACATGGGCTGCGTCATGACTGAATGACAATGGACATTACACACTGATCTATAAACTGAGATACCAGGAGCATACTAATTAAGAACTTATTTTACAAAATCCAGAGACATTTGGAAACTTAGAAAGAAAAAGAAATGCAATTTTACCTACTTACAGTCTAAAGATGATCTTTTAGCACTGGCTTCTACCATGTCTGGAGGTAAGGGGTAGTGCATGGAGACCGTTCTGTGACTCTTCACCCACACAAGCCGCTTCTTGTTTCAAACCGTCTCTGTTTTTACATTATGAATGCTCTTCAGTTGCCAAATGGGATTTAAATGGACTTCATCTAGCAATCGAACTTTTTTCTGACAGCAGTGTGTCGTTTGAGGTGTGTTACGTATGATTATCTAATGGATTTGATTGAGCAGGATGAACTTGCAATGTAAGGATGCTTTAATACTACGCTGAGTAATACTGTGATAGCTTTAAACCTGGAGATAGCGTTGGGAGTGAAGAGGTGGGGAATCAATATAGCAGTTTATGAACCTTTCTAAATTGTTGACAAGCATGACTGCATGCCATATCAATGACATAAGTCAGTGACGTTCATAAGAGCTTACCATCTACATTAAAGACATTTTCAGGTTCACCTTGTAAAATTACTTCTGTCACTCTTTCAGTAGTCAGCGTAATGAGGAATTTAACACTGGACATGCTACCTGATTTATAAGGAGGGTTATGTTATTGTCACATGTATAAAACTAACTGAGGTGTAAAGAGTCTGCAGTTGTTAAAAACACAGTGGGGAAACTAAATAGTAAAGGTAAATAAATGCAAAGATTATTCTCTTAAACAACATAAGCTGCTAGATATAACATTTAAAGCAACAATATGCATCCAAGATGTCATGTCTGCATTAGCCGCTCTTTTAACAACATAGAAGCACAAAAGTACACCTTAGGTCAATCCATCTATTGGTCGAGTCAATTACACAGACAAAGTCTTAGATTTTCTGCCCACTTTGTTTTCAACGTGGGTCTCTAGTTTTCTTCTCTGTCAAAAGCTCCTTCGCAGTTTGTGGCAACATTTGCTCCCTGCCAATATTTGTCTCTTTGTAGGCGTCTTGTAGTCTTTAGGTGTTTTACTAAAGACAACCTAAAAGCTCATTCTCTAACACAGTCAGAACTTTGAATCAATGATGCTACTTTCACTTACCAATCCAAAGATGATTTGGCTGGTTTGACTGATTAACTTGTGGAAGGTTTAGGCAACTTAAAGGTGTGGCTGTTTATGAAGCCATCTCATTAACAAAAGGCGTCATCTTGACTATGTGCTTTAAATGATCTTGCATTTTTGTAGTTCCAAAATTTTTGGACCTAAAAATGGCCTGAGTCAAAATTGGAGAGTCTTTATACCAGACCGATCGAAATAAATAAATTTCAAAACAGTTATTTAAGCAGTGCTTACAGATATCATTTGATTTTCTTTGCATTAGGATTCATATTTAACTTAAATATCTTTTCATCTTGTTCTGAAATGCACTATTTTCTTTTGTACAACTACATTTAACATGAAGTCATGATTTATGAAAGGAGGAACTGCTACTCCCAAGAGACGCGCACTTCAGCCGTGTTGCAAGAAATGCAGTTTATGAATGAAACAACAAACGCAGTGGAGGCTGATGCTCCAGCCAAGCAACCATTGGATAGCTGGACCGAAAAGAAATAAATCTACCAGCAGAGATTTTTGCTTCAGCATTAGTATATACCATTAATCTTGTAACAATTCTGCTTATTGTGCACCACGTGCAACTTTTTTTCTTGTGCTATTACAGCTATAAAAAAATCTAGACAATAAAATTGGCTAAATTATCCAAATCTTAAACAGGAAACTTAAAGAGTCCTTGAAGCACTCTACAAACCAGCATCCCAAGAAAACACATCACAGTAAAAACACTAAAATATTTGCTGGCAGTATTTCCTAAAGGTCTCCGCATATTTGTCTTGAAAGAGCTAAATTTTAAGCTGATAGTTTAGCTTTGGTCATAGAACACACATTAGCATCTGAAAATGATTGCCAGTGCTGCTCAGATCACATCAGGCATTACTTTACATTTTGGAAATAATGAGCAAAAGGTTTGTTCTAATGTTTGAAAAAGGAAAAAGAAAAAAAATCCACACAGTCACCTCAATTCTTTTCTTTGCAGTTAAATGTATTTTAGTATTGCAATTCATAAATATCCTTACAGTATTCATATTGTGAAGTGTGCACATAATAACATCATAAATAACATCAAAATGTATTCTGTTATAATTAATCTTTTTGAGTTGGGCTGTTTCCTAATTGGGCAAGAGGGGCGACTAAGTGCTATGGACTTTGAAAGCACAATTTCAACTCAGCTGGACCAACCATGTGTGTGTGTCAGCAAGAGGGGGTCAGGCTTAGCCAGCTTGTCTGGCCCTTAGGTAGGATTGATGTTTCCCCTTGAGCTATACTTAGTTGACCTCTTGTGTGGGCCCATCCAGTATTTAGACCATATTGGGGTTCAATAATAATAATAATAATAATAAAACACTTTCAACAATTTTACTGTGTTGTGTGTGCCTTTACTGCTTAGTACCTCACACCATCCCTGACTGCATTTCCTACCTACGTTACATAATTGCAACTTAAAAATAGTCAAATGCACAGCTGACATTACTCAGTAAGTTAGAAGCATTGAAACCACAGCTCAATGTCAAAATGATTTTTTTTTCCCCCTCCTTTACTGGTCAGCAGCAATAAAGTTAATGAGGCACATAAATATGGTGTATGTAATCAATGCTTGAATTTCAAGACTATAACTTTTGCAGTGTTTCGTCACAACAAAAACTGTTTTTGGCTCGACTAGAACCGACACTCCTATTCCAAACTACAGACCAGCCAGGTTGACATTTAGAAGTGGCCAGTGGTTCACAGATAAGAAAAGAAAAAGAAACCAAAATATCAAAAACTCCATAAAGTTGTACGCAAGATTAATCTATCAGAAAAAAAAAAAGATGCTGAACAACATGAGCACGTCATAGATCTAACTTGACAATGCATTTTGTGCAAATGAAGCATATTGGTAGGCTAGTCATAAAGCCTGTGTAGCAACACAGCTTCAGGTAGATCCTGACCATGTGGATGTCTTCATACGTTTAAACAATAATACCAAAATGCTTCAAAGAGTTGCTGGTGATCATCAGTCATTAGGATGTCTAAAAAAAAATTTGTTAATTTCAGTAATTCCTTCCTTCAAACACGACTTGATTATCAATGTTTAATTCAAATCGGTATATTTATGCAGTGTCAGTTCCCAACAAACCACATCTCAAGACACTTCACAAGACAAAAAAAAAAACAAACTACATTTGCATGCAAGGACTATATTGTCAGTTCAGTCCAATCATCCAGAAAAAAGTAAATTACAAACATTTCAATTTAGTATTTATTATAACACTGCTGTAAAATTTTGTTTATAATGCCAATGTGTGAAATAACTTTTCATCTAAAAGAAAAACAACAAAAAAAAACAGATTTATTATGATGATCCAATCAAGCCTTGATTAACTTTTTTTGAAAACTGTCACGTTTGTGCAAAACTGGTGAAACATAATAACCAAATAAAATTTAGCTTTTAATTAAGATCAAGTTCTGCATGCTTTTGTTGTTCACTAAATAGACACCTGAAATGCTTAGCGATATGGTTGGTTGGGCATCCAACTACCACTGATGTCTCTGTGTTGGAAGCCTTCACAGGGTCTTAGTGTGAGCTTGAATGACTTCAAATGTCCTTTGTCTTCCTCTTGCTTGGCACTTAGAATGCACTCTGCGGTTCTGCCTTCATAAGCAGGATGAAGGAAGTGGCAAGCCTAGGGACGCTGCTTAATCTCAGTATCTCACGGAGCACGCTAGTCAATGCAACACAAGTCCCTGATATAGTATTCAGCTTCTGCATTCTGCTGACACAACCCTGCAGATCCTCGAGGACAAAAGCAAGTTTTATCAGTGATAGCTACCGCTGTGGTGATTGTTTCATTCGCCAGTGCGGGTTGCTAAAATGCAGATTGACAAAAACTATCTCAGACAAAGCTAAATCTTCATAAACGGCCACATGAAGAACAAAACATATTGCAGCTGCAGTTAATCTGTCTAAACAGTAAAGTTTGATTAATAAAATATAATAAGGGCTTAACTTAAGCAGAAGCTTTGTAAGCGTTAACTTACAAAGGGGTGGTTGAACAGATGCAATGTGCGCAGTGTGCTTTGACTCTCCCGAACGCCACTTGGAAAAGAAAAAGAAAAACATTGCAGAGCCGCTGACAGAGCAGTTTAAAAGCAGAGCCGGTCGTGAAGGGGAACCAGATGTAATCTTGTGTTTTTTTCCCCTGTAATCTTCTTTGTACTGCACCAGGCTCAGATGAACGTGCATTATTTGACTGGTATCGGTTTGTAATCCCTTCAGTCTAACGTATCACTATCATTAAAGGCAGCGCTCTTTGGCGAGGATATTCATACTTCGGCTTTTGGAGAGATTTTTTTTTTTTTTCAGACTTTAATATGTGGGGAGCCATGCGAGCGTGCTTGGGCTGAATGCTGATACACATTTGGGTCAAATGCTAACAGCTGAGAGACCGTGATGGTTTGGCAGATGGAATTCACACTGAAGATAAATAACAAGCACAGCATCTCTGGGTGAAGAAGGAATAATTAGAACAGACAGATAGGATGAACTGTGAATAGAAACAGTGTTTCTGATGATAATGTAACTGGCTTAGACTTACAGTCAGCAGAAGATGCATTGCTTTTCAAGTAACTAAAACAAGTCAAGAGTTTTGATCTTTTTGCTTAGATGAGGAGATTCTTCTTCCATTCACAGTTCCTTAAGAATCCAAGTATCTTCAAATCAAATGTAAATATCTCACAAGAATCTCAGCAAAATTCACTCGCAAAAAGAAACACAACCCCTCCACCCCCACGCAATACTTTTTAATCTCAGCAAGCGTGCTTATTTATAGTTTCTAATCATTTTATAATACTCCCTCGATGTAAGGATTTTTTTCAAGTCATTGGTCGCTTTTGCATGTTGGTGGGAGGCAACTGCTAATGTAACTTTCTCTGCATGTTCTGTATGTAGTCCAGTTTCCACAAAGAGTCCAAACTCATCTTGTTGGGTCACGCATACCTAGTTAAATATCCTAGTTTAATAGTCTGTGTTAATTGTTCTGCCATACTGATCAGCTACCATTTGTTCATGTCACCCTCAGACCCTGAACTTACAAGTCAATTGCCTACCACTTTTGATCTTCCCAATTGAATCAACTGAAGGAAATTGTTAAGATTAGGCAAGCATTGGGTTTGGCATTTGGATATTTTTCTTATATTACTATTCTTATTGCATTATTTTGCTAGTCTTCAATGTTTGATTTTGCAATCCTTGTTACAAAAACAAAACTCTTGACAAAAAAAGTTCCAGAAAATTTCAGAGAGATGCTTGAGCTGCATCAGTTTTTAATAAATCAACCACCTGAGGGATCTGCTTCTCATCATGGGTGTTAACATTCACAAATATGGCATTAGAGCAAGTAAAAACA
This sequence comes from Brachyrhaphis roseni, assembly GCA_903066815.1. NCBI lineage: Eukaryota > Metazoa > Chordata > Actinopteri > Cyprinodontiformes > Poeciliidae > Brachyrhaphis > Brachyrhaphis roseni. The sequence goes on from CAEFZY010058843.1 coordinate 24,443, forward strand.
GCGCTCTTGGTTAATTACAAACCTAGCTTCACCTGAAAACGAGTGTGGTGTCTTGAATTTGTCATCGGATTGTCTTCAGGCATCTTAAATTGATATACCACTCTGTTCTTCTCAATTTTTAAAGTGAACACCTTTTAGCTAAATGTTGCTGTCAGCGCCATTACAGATAAAAGAACTAAACATATATAAACAGGACAAAAAAAATCAGAAGCAGATCAGACTATCAACTAAAAATAACAGCACTACAAGTACAATCAGCAAAACTCAAATAATATCTTCAAAAACATAAAACCATTCAATGGATTTAAAAAAAAAAAAAAGATTATTGAACAAAACATGCAACTCAGGAAAGATATAGGCTATATCAGTTCTTCATTCAAACCCCTCAGGCTTATTGTTTGTAAAGTGTGAAGGAAAAACATGCTTATCTTATCTTTGTCACCCCCTCTGTTGGGAGCAGACACCATTTTGTTCCCTTTGCTTACAAGGAACAAACATCATGGACAACTGTGCTGAAGTGTGGAGTCACTGGAAATATCTTCTTTATAACAAATAATACATCTACATTCAGAAAATCTGGGTTTTTTTACTCCTTTTTCAATAAATCTACAAGTAATCCTATATGATGAAGTTTTCTTCTACCTGTATTTCAGTGTAACTTTGTTGTAGTCAGACACCAAGCATGACTTAAATGGTTTGTATATAATTAACTGAGAAACATTGCAGCATTACAGCAGTTATCCTTACAGCCTAAGAGAGTTTCCCTTATGTCAGTTATTGAGAACTTGCAGAAAGCTTACAACAAGCTACAGACTGAAGAAGAGCAGAGAACAGTAAGTCCCAAGCATTTGAAAGAGGAACCTGTCTTCAGAATTGAATGTTTTTATTATTTTTTGGTTGTTGTTTTGTTTCCCCATTTTCCTTGGGTACTGGAGTTGTGTGCACTGATTTTCCAAACTGTTTCTGAGGACAGTGGATTGTTTGAGTCAAGTCTTAGTTTTTCCATTAAACTGTCAGAGGAGTGGCTCTTAGCTTCAAGGGTCACAAAAATTACATACTGAAGCCAAAGCAAATTTGTTTTAGGTTGTAAATTTAAAGCTGCTGCTCCAGAGGACTTGAAATACCAAGCTGGTTCCTGAAGTAGGCAGCTTTTGTTTTTCCAAGTCACCACATGCCAATGTTTGTTCAAGAGCTTTTTGCATCATACAAACATAACATTATCATATACTGGCATATCCGATTAACAGCAAGAATATCAATTTAGGCAACATCTTCCAGCAGCTCTGCTATAACCAATACGCAACCACAGATAGTACATTCGTGGGTAAGTCAAAGTTATGTAGTAACATTTTGAGGAATATTGCAGCAGCTGTCTTTTCCCATGCCTGTAGTACACCACTGTTTCCAACCGTTTAGAAATGAGGTTGCAAAAAAACAAAAAACAAAGCTGACTTCAGACCACCCACAAATGTTTTTAAGCTTCTGCTCACCCAAGATTGACCACAACATTCTGCCTCATGCAATACAGCAACCTCGTCTCGGCCTCTGTGCCTGTGATCTTAGCAGAGGTGCTGAAGTCTTTATTGCACCATATGCAATGTCTTAATGAATACATGCAGGCTGTCAACAATAAAAGAGGGGAAAGCTGCTTTAGCAAAGTGCCATAAGGGATGTCATGGACTGATGACATCTATGTGCAGAACAAAGGAGGGAGCATTGTCCTGCCAACATTGCAGGACACTGAATTGGATTATTTGTGGCGTCATTGAGGAAACCATGAAACTTTACATCACGTACTGATTCCGAGGATCCTGATGACGACATGCGCCACTGACAGGTCTTGCGTCTATTAGGACGTTACCAAGACATCCACAGATAGCACATCTGTCTATGCACTTCCTGTGTAATGTTGAGTTCCTCTGTGTTTATAAGCAATCCATTATGTATTCTTTCATCCTCCTTCTCTCCAGAGGTAAGTTTGTGTGGCATTGGCTTAGTCATCAAACCCAATGCAACGCAGAACTTTCCAATTGCAAGAGTCGATTCTGAATGCTTGGTTACGCCACAGCAATAACAGCATAGTAAGTGTTTAATTGTAAAATGTGCATTAAAAGCTCTCATTTGTGTAAAATTATATGCCTTATTAAGAAAAAACAACAGGTTTTTCTAGGAATGCTATGTGACAGTTATACCACAGCATAACAAAGAAGTAAGCCACAACTCGCCTCCATAATGCTGCAGTTCAGCGTGCATTAAAAGTCGATGCGCAGGGCTCTTTTGTGCCCATCAGTATTAGAGGAGCAAGGAGTGAGAGTGTGCAGTACTTGAGAAACCTTTTATTGATGATATCTGAATTCTAAGCCAAATGGAAGATATGGAGGGAAAAAAAAGGATGTTTCAATAGGGATAAAGTGGAGGGGCCAAAGTAACCCACAGAGCGAACACATCTTAAGTGATCAGAGGAGATGAAAATGAAACGGTGAAAAGAAAGTTTTCTGTCATTACGGGAAGCAGAAGCCACAGCGGCAGTGATTGACAGATTCACACCGACCCGTGCAATTGAAGGATTTGAAGGAGGTGAGGAGAGCGACTGCACCCATCATCACAGGGTTACGGCCAGCTGAGAGGAATGTTTTTTCAATTTCGCTTCTTTTCTTCCATTTTGCCTGCGCCTTTAAGATCCCCCTGCCCTCATTCCCTCCTTCCAAATTTCAGCTCTATTCATCCCCAGTGCTCTCTTTCTCTTAACCTCCACTCGGCTGCCTCTGCTTTCATCTCGGCGCTTGGTCCAACTCGGACTTGACTTCTCTCCCTCACAACTACCCTCCCCTCTCCTCTCTCTTCAAACCCTCGCAGTCCGTCTACCTGTTCTCTCATCTTCCGTTCTTTCATCTTTCCTCCCCAAACTCCCTTTGCACTCTTTTTCTCTGCTGACATTTCTTCAATTCTCTACTTCTAACTGCGTCTTTCAAACCGTCTCCTTGTTTGAACTGTAAAACTTTGCTTGTATTCTCCATCTATCGGTCATCTTCTTATGTCTCCAATTATCTATACCCATTGTCTCTTAACACCTTTGGCCCCTTCTCTTTTTTTCTGTTTGTTTTCCTCCTTTTGCTCTTAGTTGCCTGGCTTCTATTTTAAATCATGCACCCACTTTAGCATGAATTTCCTGTAAAAATGTTAGATGAGTCCTCACTCAATGTGTTGAAATGACAGATATAAAAAATGAATTAAAACCCAATTTGATGGTAGTAAATTGTACATTCCATGCAAAATATTGAAAGCATTTTTGCAGTACGATTTGCAGTAGAAGCAACCAGTCTTTGTAATTTAGAAGATTCTTTTTTTTTTCATATAAATCAATCACTGCTGCTCTCCTATGTCTTGTAAAACATTAGTATTTGTGTGATATCTCGTTAGAACTTATTACATTGATCATTTACTGAGAGGCTGCATTGGCACACTTTAAATTTTCTTCTGATATGTTCTTGTCTCTACACTTCCTTTAACTTTTGTTTGCCCTACAATCTCTCCTTCCTCCGTCTCTCTCTCTCTCCCTGCTCTAAGTCATTGGAGGGTAAATAAAGGGGAGGTTATGAGAACCTTCCTGTCTGAACCCTATCCATCACACCGCCACTTAATTCTAACAGCTGTCGCTGAGAGCATGTTGGTGTGCATCTGAGTGAGAACCTTTGTGTGGCTGCAGGCCCCGAGTGTGTGTACGGATGGGATTTTTTCCCCCCCCCAAATATGGCAGTGGTAATTGACAGAAGCTTTACAAAAATGTTAATGTGATGCTTGGGCATCAGCACACCATGTTTCTCTCCGCTCTGCTGAAACTGTATTATTTTCCGTGTGTGAGCTCTTTGGGGCATTTCTGACAGCAAGCAGGCTTTTCGCCTCAAAGCCTCTCGGAATGTGAACAAGCAGCGTGTCAGACACACACTTATACAGAAGAGGACAAACCACTACAGCTACTGCTGCTCATAGAAGACCGTTATGTTGCGAGACAAGAGGGGTGTCCATCAAGCTCCAAGAGCTGTCACATGCAGGACTTCTGAAACAGAGCTGCCATTCCAGTAGAGATATTGCCCTAATGCAAAGTGCAAACTGTTCAACCATTTTTCTGTATGTTATGCTTCTGGATATTTTTCTCCCTTTTGCTTCTCTATTTCTTATTTGTCTCTATTACTTACTCTTATGAGTTCGAAACCATACTGGATTTTGCTTTAAAACAGAATTTTGAGTCTTTAGTAGCAGTGGACAGTGACTTCTAAGGTGTACAACATAAAAAATAAAAAAAAAATTCTAAATATTTTGTTGACCCCTCAGGTGTCAAAGCCTTCTTTGACCATTTTTGAATTATTTAGATTTTGCCTGTACATCACCTACAGACAGTTTAACATCATAGCTGTACACATGACACTGTGGTCCTGCACCGAAAATATCCTGGGGTCTTTCTGTCTGGAGTTTGGTTGTTCTGAATAAATGAAATCTGATTAAGTCTTTCAGCATATTATTGTGCTCCAACTTCCCTGTTGCCAACAAGAATAGTGGGCATAGATAATTAAATTCAGTATTAAGCTATCTGATATCCCTTAACAGTGACCCCTAAAATACTTATATTACAGACAATCGGTCCATGAGTACACCTATGTCTTCATGAGTTTTGAATTTGCTCGTTTTGCATTTGGCAACTTTTAAATGTAATTTTCTATTTTAGATTGACAAGAAAGTCTTGCACTGGTGATTTATTGCCAATTATGAAAGCACATTCTGCACAACATCATTACTCATTTCCAAACATTGATGCTAAGCAAATTTACCAATTTGTAATTTTTTTTTTTTTTTTCATACAAGCAATTATACTAAAATGTCCAGTTCTTTGATTACTCTAATGGGGAGCAACGGGAAATGAAATTTCGCCTTAGTCTGATTATTCTGTACGATTTGGAAGAGTAATGGTTCTTATCTTGTAGAAGAAAAATAAGAATTACTATGATTATTGCTTCTGGCAAACTGGAAAAATATTGAAGTTATTAGAGGACATAAATTTGTAGATTTAATTCTTTTAATTTTTTTGGAAAACCATCGTGCCGGAGTAAGCTGCTGCCTCTCAGAGAAAGCCGACAAGAGCTTTTACAATTTACACTTAAAGTAAAGCTGAACAGATCCAGTGTTTTATCCTTCCCATTTGCTGATACCTCAACACTAACAGTTTGGGAAGGTACATCCGTGTCCCAAATTGAAAAAAAAAAAAAAACATATCACGGCAGTGTTTCAGTGGCGAAACTAGTATTTTACTATGATAGGTGGCAGGATTTCCACTGGGGCCATATCTGTTTTGCTAGATGTTGTCTGCCCTTAAAAAAGTCTCATGTGTGCAATACCAGCTGTCAGAAAGCAGCCCCGTGCACTCTAAAGGCACTCACCTCACCAGTGAGAGGCCTTTTCTCATCAGACCTGTCTGCAGCACAGTGGCTTCTGCAAATTTCAAAGTTGGATATTTTACTTGCGCAGCAGAGCCCGGCTTCAAAACAAACCGACAATAGACAGCAGCTAATGGATATCCTTTTTCATCGCACAGATTTGCCAGCGACAAATGGAGTTTTGCCCTGCTGGTGTTTTCTCTGCTTTCTTAATTGGTCTTCGATCACTGATTGCCACCTGAAGACTATCTTGTTACCTCCTAGACATATACAAAGTACTGGCCAATTAGCATCTTCCATTGATTGATAAAAGGCGTTTAGCTGGATAAGTAAAAAGAGAACAAGGCAAACACTTGAGGGGATTTTTTTTGTCCTCATTTCTCTTTACAACCCAGATTTTTGACTCTACAGCTGGAATTTTGTAATCGGTGGTTGGTTATTGTCTCAGTGGGATGTGAAAAATGTTTTTTAATCAGCTCACAAGCCCGCAGGAAACACCGCTGCAGCTCGTTTGCTGGTACAAAAGTGGACATCAAACAAGAAATCCCAGGCAGGAAAACGGCAGATTAAACGGAATTCAAATGAGGAGCTGTGATAAAAATGCACTGATGCCTTTAAAAACAAATCAGATGCAGAGATGAACGATAAGGCCTGATAATTAGATCGGCTGCTCACACTTATAAGATCAAGAGCGCTCCTCCATGCTTCGTTAAGACTTAAAGTGCAACGATTTCCTATCATAATCTGGAGAGAGACTGACACGACGGTAGCGCTGAACATGGTTTTCAAAGAGAATACTCAGGAGAATGATATAAAATTCAATTTTTCTAAAAATTCGAAAAGCTATAGATATTTTTGTTAGAAATTGTTGTGTTTTTCTCATATTGGTTGCCTGTTGGGTACTCAGTACTCTGTCTGAATTCATCACGTCTGGCACATGAACAACACTTGCTTCCTTTTGAAGCTGTCTTGTGTGTTATGTTCTGTGACAGTTTTCAAAGTGTCACCTCAACATTCATATGTAGCATTTCACCTTACGTTGCTAAAGGGCAAAAACAAAACATTCTGATCAGCCTTTTTTTCACAGAATATGAATATCTGAACTTACCAGTGTGTTTATACTGCAATGGTGTATAAAACATTCAAATGCCACAAAAAAAAAAAATAAAAAATGTTTTTTTAGGGAAATATGGCATGCAGTAGATCATCAAAATTTGCTGGCAACAGAGAAACCTAATACAATAAATTAAAACAAATATCTGTTGAACAACGTTAAAGTACCGTATTTTCCGGACTATAAGTCGCGGTTTTTTTCATAGTTTGGCCGGGGGTGCGACTTATACTCCGGAGCGACTTATGTGTGGAAATTTACACATCATTATATCATATCACGTTATTTTCACACTAAACCGCAAGAGGGCGCTCTAGGCCTGTGTTATTCTACCTCCGGAGAGGTAGAAGAAGTCAGCCGAGCTGTTTAAAAGCGACACAGAAGAAGAATATTAGTGATTTGGAGTGACACGGATGGTTCGGTAAACTTGTTAGCATGTTATTTATGCTATAGTTATCTGAATAACTC